>OVBX01007237.1:0-11036 GCA_900406325.1 Erucastrum elatum
TCTTAGCATATGCAAACGCTTCATGATGTTTTCAGAGGGTCAAAGCTCTACTCAGCCTGGCGTTAATGAAGAAGGACAGATGAAATCTAGGAAGATAAGTGATGCTACTTTCAGAGAAGCAACAAACGAGATGATGGTGATAGCATAGCTACCACTGAGTTTCATTGAAGGTGCTGGTTGGAAACACTTCTGTAACAAGGTCAATTATATATATATATATATATATATATATATATTAGATAATTCTTTAGTTAAGTTTGGTATCTAACTTTTAATTTTAAAATTGCAGATGAAACTAGGCAAACCAGTTTCAAGAAGGACATCGACAAGAGACATTGTCAAGATGTATCTACAGAGGAAAGCTGTTATGAAGCAATGGTTTAAAGCAAATAAGCAAAGGATTTCATTAACTACTGACATATGGGTGGCTCAAGTAACTCGTAAGAAAACACTTTCCTTATCTCATGTTTTTATTTTTATTCGCAAGCTTTGTAGTTTCCTTACGTCATGTTTTTTATTTCTATTCGCAAGCAAGTAGTTTTCTTAGCTTTTGTGTTTAGTTTGATTGCTTAGCAAGTAGTATCCTTAGTTTTTGTGTTTAGTTTGATACTCAAGAAAGCGAGTAGTTTTTTTAGCTTTTGTGTTTAGTTTCCTTAGGTCATGTTTTTATTTCTATTCGCAAGCAAGTAGTTTTCTTAGCTTTTGTGTATACTTATTTGTTTAGTTTGAAATTGAATCGTAAGAAAGTGACTGGTGTGTTTATTTTTTATCTCAGGTGCAAGTTACATGGTTGTGACTGCTCATTACATTGATTTGTGTTGGCGTTTGAAGAAGCTTATCATTGGGTTCAAGTATGTCACTGATCACAAAGGAGCAACAATTTCGAAGGTTTTGTTGGATTGCTTAGCTGACTGGGGTATACAGAAGATATTATGTGTGACAGTGGACTAGACAACGGCAAATTCATCTGCACTGCGGAAATTTCAAGCTGAGTTTTCACTGCTGTCTGAAGAAGCACTGGTGCTAGATGGGGAAATGATGCATGTGAGATGTAGTGCACATATCATCAACCTCATCGTGAAGGATGGATTGGCTAACGCATATGAGAGTGTCAATGCGGTCCGTAATGCTGTGGTCTACGCTAGAGCTTCACCAAACAGACTGTCATCATTTGAGCAGAAGGTATATGCGGGGAAACTGACTAGGGGAAGCTTGCCGTTGGATGTGAGTACTAGGTGGAAGTCCACCTATCTGATGGTAACCACTGCTATGAAATTCAGAGTTGCTTTTGACAAAATGGAGCAAGAAGATAGGCTCTACAACGATTACTTCTTGGAGATGGATAAAGGTGTAAAGAGGCTAGGTCCTCCTCTGCACAATGATTGGAAAGCAATTGAAAGGTTAGGTCGGTTCTTAGTCATCTTCTACAACTCAACTCTTGTTGTTTCTGCCTCAACCTCTCTCAATCCGTACAAGTGCTACGGGAAAATTGTAATGATAGCAGCTAATCTGATGGATTTGACGAAGGGCAGAGATCATCATCTTAAGGTGAAGGCAGAGGAGATGTATGGGAAATTCGACAAGTACTGGAATGAGTTGAAGAACATCAATAAGATGTTGATTGTGGCAACTGTTTTTTTGATCCCATGAAGAAGATGTATCTCGCAAGCATGTGTTTTGAAGAGCTTTATGGACCGGACAGCTTGGAAGGCAAAGAAATGTATTATTTAACTCTTTTATTTCTTCTATTTGTTTATTGTACGACAGTTCATAATCTTTATTTTTTTATTCAAGCTCTTTATTATATTGTTTTAGTTGTTCGAGATTGTAATTTTGTTTTTCTTCTATTTTTTGTATTTTTCTAATATTACTTTTATCTGGTCTCTAAGTTTTTCCATCATAACTTTTCAGTTAATTTATTTATATTTTCCATTAGATTTTTTACTGTTATTAATACATCATCAAGTCCTTGTAATTTATCAAGCTCATCTAATATCTTTATATCTTTTTTTATTTTAGATATATCTCTTTGTATTCTTTCAATGTTTTTAACTGAATCCATAATTTTATCTAAATTTTCTTGAACTACTCTATTCGTTCTAATTTGGTTTATTGCTATGCTACTGGTTACTTCGGTTTGATTATTTAATATTCCACATATTATTCTTAACGAATGACTCATTTTATGATATTCTTTTATATTTACTCCCATAGTATACTCAGTATTTTCCATCATATTTCTTTCTAATGGTATAAGGTATTCCTGGCATAGAATATAATTCTGGGTGATATTCGATCGTTTGATCTACAAATTCATCCATGTTTTATAGATTTATTAGACTTTCTATTATTTTAATTTCTTCAATCTTTTTGTTTATTAGTTTTCCTTCTTCTTCTGAATACTCTAACGCTCGTCCCTTATTTTTATTTATAACTGTGCATAATAATTTTAGGTGTTCTTGTTTTTGTTCTTTAATTTTTTTCAATTTTATTATTTTCTTTCTTAGTTTTTCCTTGCTCTGATACCAATTTTTTCTCAAGTTTTTTCTCTAATTTTTTCTTATAATTTTGACTAGATTTTTTCATAGCTTATTATCTAATGTCGTTATAGTCCGCTCTAGCTTATTTAGTTTATGATTAATTTGTTGTAACTCGTATGAACTACTAATTGATTTTCTTCTTTCAAGAGTTCTACTTCTAGTTATTCTTGATGCGCTAGAACTTGGTTCCAAAAATTTTATTTGTGGAGTATTTATCTTATTTATCTGATTACTTATATTTTTCTTTGGTATAAATTTGACACTTGTTGTTTCTTTAAACAAATTTTCAAGGTAAATATCATTTTTGTTCGCAAATTCAATACTATGGGCAGATGAAGATAAGGCGTATCCAACCGCATATGTGATTGATAACGGATGATCTCCGTCTTCCATTAGATCATGTCATTGAAAGTCGTCAATAATTCCGATTGAATTATTAAGATTTTTTGTTGCTAATGGTATACAGTATTGACAAACCACATTAAATTTGACAACTGAGTGTTTTAAATTACTATCTACTATTCCGATTATCTTGTCATTTTTCGTCTTGGATTCTGTTATCAGTTACTACTAGTCTAATTGGGGAGTCAATATTCTTTTTGAATGTTGATCTCACTATTATTTGAATTGTTCCTATGTGTATATACGATATATTCTCTTGATTACTTTGTTTCATTTTGCTTATCTTTTCGTTTATAGCTTCAGAAGAAATTACTAGTAACGAAAACTCACCATGAGTTGATTCAATTGGTAGAGGAAATGCCCGTCTAAATTTTCCAAAATATAATACATTTTTTTCTTTTTAATATTTCTGAGAATCCATTTCTATGTATATCATGATCATTTCTATGTACATCCTTTTCAAGATTTTTTTTTTTGATCCTTGAATTAATATATCTTTTTCAAAAAAGTTATTCGTATCAATACTACTAATGTAGTCTAATAAATTATTTTGTTTGATGTTTTGAGTTTCTTCGTTATCAGACATACCTGAAATAAATTGTAGTTGAACATTTGTTGGTTGTGAGAGTCGCCTGGATTTTATTTAGCTCCTTTGTTTCTTGAATGTTTCAGATTTGTGTTTGTTAATTTTGTCGAGTGAAAAACTGCTATTCAGAAGGATTCTTGCCTTCAACAGTTGGAGTATTTTCAGAGAAATATATTTCTCAACTCATTTGAAACAAAAACTCGTTCAAATTATTATTTCACTCTGATCCTCATAATGAGGCTGGCACACATATTTATATTACAAGCGAATCAAAGACACAACTATATTACAGACGCGTCGCTCATTTATTGTCCACTCTTTTACAAATATAGTGGGAAATCTTATTCTTTCCACTTTATTATTATAGATAGCCATAATAGGCTACATCTTCACGTGACTTTTGCTGGAGTCTACATTTATTGATTTGATTTCTCCATTATTGCTTCTTCAGCCTCTTCAATCCTTGATGGGGTCTCCATTATTGTCTCTTCAGTCTCTTCAATCACTTCGTGTTCTGATTCTTCGTCTCTGGCTCCGCAAATTTGGCATTGATGTGGTTCTCCAATCTTTACTTCAAACTGTGTTTTTCTGAGTAATTCACACATTAATTGGTGATATCTTGGGCATTTGATGAACGTGTTGTCCCATATTCTGAAAATGAATTGACTTATTTCTTCTTTAATTGATGTTTCTTCGGTTGTCCTTGTGAGTAGTACCGTAGAATCGCTTTTGTAGTTGAGACAATGGTTATTACTTAAGTAAAGGATTTTTCTGAGCATTCCGATTGTTAACTCGGCGTCTACTCGAATCATGTCTTCATTGGTGTATTCGATATTAGCTGGGTCGTCTTTTGTTGGGTATTTTCCATTGCTTATTCCCATAATAATTATTTTTGAAGCTGGACAACTAACTCCAGTTTCTCCTGTTTTGGTTATTTGAAACTCCGGGTAGTTGCTGTAATACTGCATGAACATTTTTTTGTTTTTTGCGTATCTGGTGAAGTACCTGGAAACGACGGTTTTTAGGCCTTGCGGGAGTGTTTGAGTTGTTGGTCAGGGTTTTTGATATAAAGTGTTTCGATGAGTCCGAAACTATGCAAATTTATGGTGGTTATTGGGCTTGCTTCGGGTAGGACAATAGCTTTTGGACCTAGGCCATGATGGTTTTTTGGATAGATGTGTTTATATTTGGTGTTTTCTGGGTAGGTGTTTATTTCATCGAAATTTTTGATAAATTTTTCAAAGTTAGGTTTTATTTGTTCTTGTACCTCTTTTGTTCCAGTAATTGTTGCAATGGTTGAGATTTTTTCAATGGGTGTCATTTTAATCGTTGTCTGCATACTTCCTCCCCCTCCCAAAATGAGACGATCTTTGAACGAATTCTCAACCGTCTTATTTTTTTTGCTTGATTCTTCGAGGGCTTGCTTGGCTTCGTCTATTGTCGGATAGCTTTTATGAATAACATTCTTGTTTGTTATGAATGGGGCTGCTTTATGTCATTCGTCGGAAATTCCATTCATTGGTCCGTTGAATATGACATAAAATTTGTGAGGCTTTTAGTGACTGGGTTTTTGGGTGGACTTTCTGGTAGAATTATGGTTTCAGTGTTTTGGGTTTGGTTTTTTGGCTTGAGGTTTTGGATTACTTCTTCCAGGGAGTTAATTTCGTCTTGGAGTTTCTTTAGGTTCTTCTTTTTCTGATTAAGTTGATTCTCCAACGTTTTTATTGCTGCTTCCATAAATTCCTGAAACTAAAATAAATTATATGCCTTATGGCTGATTGTTTTGATATAATCTCTATATCAAGAGTATTTATCGAATAGTGATTGATAAAATTATCATTAATAGGTAATTATTAAGGTAATAGTTTTTTAACATTTCTCTTAATTCTTCCATGTGTTTATCCATATTTTTGTGATATATGCAATCTCCCCTTTGTAAACGAAGTGATTGAAGAGACTGAAGAGACAGTAATGGAGACCCCATCAAGGATTGAATAGACTGAAGAAGCAATAATGGAGAAATCAAATCAATAAATGTAGACTCCAGCAAAAATCATGTGAAGATGTAGCCTATTATGGCTATCTATATTAATAAAGTGGGAAGAATAAGATTTCCCACTATATTTGTAAAAGAGTGGACAATAAATGAGCGACGCATCAGTAATATAGTTATGTCTTTGATTCGCTTGTAATATAAATATGCGTGCCAGCCTCATTATGAGGATCAGAGTGAAATAATAATTTGAACCAGTTTTCGTTTCAAAAGAGTTGGGAATTATCTTTCTCTGAAAATACTCCAACTGTTGAAGGCAAGAATCCTTTTGAATAGCAGTTTTTCACTCGACAAAATTAACAAACACAAATCAGAAACGTTCAAGAAACAAAGGAGCTAAATAAAATCCAAACGACTCTCACAACCACCAAAGGTTCAACTATAATTTATTTCAGGTATGTCTGATAACGAAGAAACTCAAAACATCGAACAAAATAATTTATTATACTGCATTAGTAGTATTGATACGAATAACTTTTTTGAAAAAGATATATTAATTCAAGGATCAAAAATCAAAAATCTTGAAAAGGAAGCAAGAATAAAATTAAAGAATGATCAAGATATACATAGAAATAGATTCTCAAAAATATTAAAAAGAAAAAATGTATTATATTTTGGAAAATTTAGACGAGAATTTCCTCTACCAATTGAATCAACTCGTGGTGAGTTTACGTTACCAGTAATTTCTTCTGAAGCTATAAACGAAAAGATAAGCAAAATGAAACAAAGTCACCAAGAGAAAATATCGTATATACACATAGGAACAATTCAAATAATAGTGAGATCAACATTCAAAAAGAATATTGACTCCCCAATTAGACTAGTAGTAACTTGATAACAGAATCCAAGACAAAAATGACAAGATAATCGGAATAGTAGATAGTAATTTAAAACACTCAGTTGTCAAATTTAATGTGGTTTGTCATTACGACATACCATTAGCAACAAAAAATCTTAATAATTCAATCGTAATTATTTACGACTTTCAACGACATGATCTAATGGAAGACGGAGATCATCCGTTATCAATCACATATGCGGTTGGATACGCCTTATCTTCATATGCCCATAGTATTGAATTTGCGAACAAAAATGATATTTACCTTGAAAATTTGTTTAAAGAAACAACAAGTGTCAAATTTATACCAAAGAAAAATATAAGTAATCAGATAAATAAGATAAATACTCCACAAATATAAATTTTGGAACCAAGTTCTAGCGCATCAAGAATAACTAGAAGTAAAACTATTAATGAAAGAAGAAAATCAATTAGTAGTTCAAACGAGTTACAACAAATTAATCATAAACTAAATAAGCTAGAGCGGACTATAACGAGATTAGATAATAAGCTATGAAAAAATCTAGTCAAAATTATAAGAAAAAAATAGAGAAAAAAGTTGAGAAAATTTTGGTATCAGAGCAAGGAAAAACCAAGAAAGAAAGTATTAAAACTGAAAAAAATTAAGAACAAAAACAAGAACACCTAAAATTATTATGTGCAGTTATAAATAAAAACAATGGATGAGCGTTAGAGTATTCAGAAGAAGAAGGAAAACTAATAAACAAAAAGATTGAAGAAATTAAAATAATAGAAAGTCTAATAAATCTATAAAACGTGGATGAATTTGTAGATCAAACGATCGAATATCACCCATAATTATATTCTATACCAGGAATACCTTACAAAAAAAAAATTATACCATTAGAAAGAAATATAATGGAAAATACTGAGTATATGATGGGAGCAAATATAAGAGAATATCATAAAATGAATCATTCGTTAAGAATAATATGTGGAATATTAAATAATCAAACCGAAATAATCAGTAGCATAGCAATAAACCAAATTAGAACGAATAGAGTAGTTCAAGAAAATTTAGATAAAATTAAGGATTCAGTTAAAAACATTGAAAGAATACAAAGATATATATCTAAAATAAAAAATGATATAAAGATATTAGATGAGCTTGATAAATTACAAGGACTTGATGATGTATTAATAACAGTAAAAAATCTAATGGAGATTATAAATAAACTAACATATTTATAAACTAATAAACAAAAGAGATTATAAATAAACTATCATATTTATTAACTAACATATTTATAAACTAATAAACTAATAATAAACCTAGAAAACAATAGGTGCATAACAATAGAAGATTTAGAAAATCATTTCGGAAAAAGAATTAAATGATTTAATGATGGAAATCAACAAACATGATAAAAGTCGGAAGATAAGATAAAAAAAAAAAAAAAAGAGATATTTTCTGCTTTCTCTTCCTTTACATCACAGTGTTGACCATACTTTCCTCGTGACCGAAAATTGAGAAACGTACTTTTTTTCAACATCACAGTCAAAAGAGCCATACTTTTCCTGCTTCGGTACAATTTTTTTTTTCAAAACAGGCATACTTACGCATACTTACTTACTCATGACCGAAACAGAGAACCACACACACACTTGAGAATTTCCAGAAATGGCAAGAAACAAGCTTTACAAAGCTTATAGCTTTTTAATTTATAATTTTAAATTTGTCGAGACAAAATTCAGACTAACAAAGACATATTCCAGAGATCTAGAATAAACCCAAGTATCAAAAGAATCCAAATTACAGAGAAGCCAGCCAGCACAAGAGCCTTTCCTTAGGCAACAAGAAACAAGAAATGAAAGACATATTACCTGAAATACCAGCAGTACAGTAGACGAGAGCAAAGATCATGCCTTGGATTCCAACAGAGGCACACATGTTTGGTGCTCTCTTCACTCCCATTACATGTTTGGTGATGTAAAGGAAGAGAAAGGTAGCTATGAACTCGGCGATTCCTGCTCTCCAGAACGACCATGAGCTCAGTTCTCCCGGCTCGAACAATGGCGCTGGAGGTGGCTCCTTGTAGTCCTTGTCGGACTGAGCTGATGTACCGATCGGCTGCCTCTCCGGTAACTTGTTAGCCCCAACTCTCACATCTTCCTCTTTGCCTTCCATTTTTCTCTCTAGGTTAAAGTTTTGGGCCTTTTACTACTTTTTTCCCCTCCTGTGTGTGAGGTGATAGAGTGAATTTATAGAGGAAAGAATGAATATTAAAATGCCCTAACGTCTACAAATCTATTTCAAATATTCTTTAATCTATCTTATTAAAGTTGAAGTACAAAATAGGATAGAAGTACTAAAAAAGTTTAGAGTGTCTGGAAACATTGATTGTACTCTTTTAAAAAAATTAATTTTGTTTGGAAACAAAGATAGTAATATTAAGCAAAAAGTTAATTGACTTAAGTTATTAAGTTCATTATAAAAACATATTGTCAATATATATAAAAAATGTGATACAAAGCTTAATTTGAAATACCAACTCAATTTATGGTTTTTATATTTCATGTTAAGTTTTTAAAATATAATATATGTAATTATTTATATGATGGTACGTATAAAATATTATTAATTATATGATTAGTTATATTATTGTACTTACAAAATACGATTAATTCTATGATGAAAATATAAGATATATAATAATGACTAAAGATGGGTTTTTGGTTACCCATACTGGTTTGGTCAAGATCGGTTTGCGTTTCAGGATTTCAAGATCAAAGATTACAGTTTTATTAGGATGTTTCTAAACTTTTGTTTGAGTTTGATTTGGATCTTTGCAGGTTTGGTTCTTTGCAGGTTTGGTTCGGGTTTGGATAACTTATTTAAATTATTTTTAAAGTTACAAATCACTATATATTTTCAATTTCCCAAAATATTTAAATAAAATAATGTAATACCTATAAATTTAAATAACATATGTCAGTATACCTAAGCTTAACATATCAGTTGGCTTGATTTAAAATTTTGGATACGGAACTAATAATTATTAAGTATTTTTGGTGATTTGAGTATAGTTTAACATGTCAGATATTTATTTATTGACTATCTATATATATTTTCAAGTATTTAAAACCAATTAAAAAGTATCATTCATGATGTTTTATATACGTTAAATCTAAAAATAATATATATATATATATGTATATATGTATATAAGTCTATTTTTAGATAAATTTAGGTACCTGAATACTTTAGTTCGGATCAGATCAAATTCTCTAAATAATAATTTTTTATAATAATTCGAATATTTAATCAATTTATGTTCGGGTTTGGTACTATATTTTTGGATCGGTATCGGTTCCGTTCCTCGGATTCATTTTGCCAAACCCTAATAATTACATGAAAAATAAATTTCATCATATTTTTCAAAATATACATTCGTGCAGGTGTGCAGATCAAAGTCTATAATCATTTTTTTTTAACAACTGGCCAAATAAATATGTTGATTGGAAAAGGAATAAAACAAACCCAGATAAATACATAGTTTATCAGAGACACTCTATATATTGAATTTATTATAAAAAAGTTTTATTAAGATAAATACATTCAATAATTACAAATAAATAATATATTTCATAAAAGTAAAAAATAATACTCGATCTTTCGAACGGCGGATCAAAATCTAGTTTAATTTATATTACAAGACAAGACAAGACATAAAGTTTTTTTTGTCAATCAGTATAACGAATAGCTAACATCAATTATTGTGATCGTTTTAGGTCTAATTGTTTATTTATTTTCTTGAAACAAAATCTATTTGTTTATTTGTAAGAAATCATTGTTTAATTGTGTAGCAAACTCATTTACTAACTAGTTTTTACCAATTTTTATTTTATTTTGCTGCTTGTTTACAACAGGAAATACTAGTTATCATACTTATAAATATTATTTTTTTGCTAATGGGTGAATATTGACTAATTATGCAAATAAAAAGTTTTGGGTAATTTGAATTAAATAAAGTTAACGATGGAGGAGACGGGAGAGAACTCTCGAACATACCGACGTGCTCACGTAAGAAGTCAAAATTCTGACCTGTCTTTTCTTTTCTTCTACAGATAATGGGTCCACTTTATGGATGGCAATAGCTAATAATTCAATAAATTTGGACGAACCAAGTAAACCCCAGCATTTAAAATGGTAAAATAAAAAATATTTGCAGAAAAAAATACATTTTTGACTCCAACGACCAACATAATCACTATTTTCCGTAAGAGAAAACATTGACAGCTTTATGAAAACTTTTAATTATATCGAACACATCGATAGACAATCTCCTGTACATTATTTGTCAAATGATTTGTACACATATCGTCACTACAATCATTTTCGCTAAAAAAAATAAATACATGACACTAAAAAAGATGACATATCTTTAAAAAATAGTGGCATGACATCACATAAACTGTGATATGTAAAATTTCCTTATAAAAATGTATATTTTCTGCAAAAAAATTAAATATAGTAATGACTATTAACTCATATATCATAATTAATGTTAATTTGACATACAAATATTTATTTCTGGTAAACTATTATAATGTATTAATAACTCATATATCACTAATTAAATAATATATATATAT
>OVBX01007241.1:0-11032 GCA_900406325.1 Erucastrum elatum
AATGATCGAACCATTTTCGTTAAAGGATTTGAAAATCTGCGACCTAGGAATGAAATCAAGAATGCATTGAGCAACTTTTTCGCTTCTTGTGGAGAGATCACTAGGGTTTATGTTCCTATAGAGTGTAAAAACCGCCTTCCCTTAGGGTATATTGTGACTTCTTTCTCCCCTCCCTCAGTATCGTGACAACTTTCTATTAAGTTCGAAGATTGATTCCCTCTTTGTTATTTCACTTTTTGATATATATATATACAGGTTTGCTTTCATTGATCTGAGAAATGGTAAAGGCAATGAGAAGGCGTTAGAACTTGATGGAAGTTACATGGGAGGAAGGGAGCTTTTAGTGACGATGGCTATTCATAGAGATGAATACTGTGGCTTTACTGACTTTCATGGTTGTGAACGCTGTCCAATGTTTCTATCCCCCCCCCCCCCNTATTAAAAAGCGTCGTATTTATTATTGGTAAGTAGTTCCCACGATTTTGCTCTTTGATATGACAACTCTTGTTTCTTGTTAACAAAGTAACTTGTCGTCATTAATTCAATCGATTTTCTTTTTTTTTTCTTGTTAACAAAGGAACCGTTATTTCCTCACCATAGTTGACGACTGTTCTAGGGTCACTTGGGTATACTTGCTTAAGGCTAAGTCTGATGTTTCACGGGTCTTTCCAGAATTCATTACTATGATAGAAAAACAGTTTGATAGGAAGGTTAAAGGGGTTAGGTCCGATAATGCTCCAGAACTAAATTTCACGTCCTTTTATAAATCTAAAGCATAATGTCTTTTTATTCTTGTCCTGAAACGCCTCAACAAAATTCTGTTGTTGAGCGTAAACATCAAAATGTGGCTCGTTCATTGTTATTTCAATCTCATGTTCCTCTTCCATATTGGGGTGACTGTGTTCTTTCAGCTACCATCTCCTGTTCTTTCTAATAAAAGCCCTTTTCAAATCTTAACAAACAAACTTCCTGATTACACTCAACTCAAGGTGTTTGGTTGTCTTTGTTATTCTTCCACTTCTCCAAAGGACAGAACAAAAGTTTGATCCTCGTGCTCGCGCTTGCATTTTTCTTGGTTATCCTTCTGGTATTAAAGGTTACAAGCTTCTTGATCTTGAAACCAATGTCGTTCTTATTACTCGTCATGTCACTTTTCATGGAGAACTGTTTCCTCTTGTTGGTTCTCAACTTTCTGATGAAGCTTTTACATTTTTTCTTGAAATAGTTCTTCCAGTTCCTGTGAATAACTCGGAGAGTGAGACTTCTTCTCCTCCTTCCATGGAGAATTTGCATTCTGCAAATTCTTCACTCGATGTCCCTGATTCCTCTGATCATACATCTCACAGGAAACTAAAAAAAAACAGCTTATCTCCAAGATTATTATTGTAATTCCACTGCTTCTTCTACTATTCATGAAATTTCTTCATTCTTTTCCTATAGTCAAGTTTCTCCTCTTTATCTTTCTTTTCTCGTTTCCATTGATAAAATGAAAGAGCCTTCCACTTATGCTGAGGCAAAGCGACTTCTAGTCTGGGATGATCCAATGGACGACGAGATTACTGCTTTGGAAGCTATTGATACTTGGACTATATGCACTCTCCCTCCTGATAAGACACCAATTGGCTGTAAATGGGTGTTCAAAGTCAAATTTAACGCTGATGGAACGGTAGAGCGTTATAAAGCCCGTCTTGTTGCCAAGGGATACACTCAACAAGAAGGTGTTGATTATCTTGATACATTCTCCTCAGTTGTGAAACTTACTACTGTGAAGTTGATTCTTGCTCTCTCAGCTATTCACAACTTTACTCTTCATCAACTGGATATTTCCAACGCCTTTCTTAATGGTGATCTCGACAAGGAGATCTATATGTGTTTACCTCCAGGCTACGCATCAAGAAAGAGGGACAACTTGCCTGCAAATGCTGTTTGCAAACTTCAGAAGTCATTGTATGGTCTTAAACAGGCTTCATGCCAGTGGTTCCTAAAGTTCTCCTCGACACTCATTACTTTGGGATTTTCACAGACACATTCAGATCATACATGCTTCTTGAAGACCACAGATACTCTGTTTCTTTATGTGAAAGTATACGTGGATGATATCATTATCTCCAGTAATGATGATTCTCAAGTCGACCTTCTCAAGACACAATTGAAATCCTTTTTCAAGCTTCGGGATTTAGGTCCACTGAAATATTTTTTGGGTCTTGAGAGTGCTCGATCTACTGATGGTATTCATGTTTGTCAGCGCAAATATGCTCTGGATCTTTTGGATGATACATGTTTACTTGGCTGTAAACCATACAACACTCGTATGGATCCTTCTGTCAAGTTGTCTAGTGAAGAAGGTGGTGATTTTGTTGATGCTAAGGCCTATTGTCGTCTTGTTGGACGTTTGATGTATCTTCAGCTCACTAGACCTGACATCACCTTTGCTGTCAACAAGCTTAGTCAGTTCTCTTCAGCACCTCGAGAAGCTCATCACAAAGCTCTCCTTCGTGTGCTTCATTACATCAAAGGAACAGTTGGTCAAGGCTTATTTTATTCTTCAAAGGCTGAAATGCATATACAGGCCTTCGCTGATGCTGATTGGGGTTCCTGCAAAGATTCTCGTCGCTCTACATCTGGTTTCTGCATCTTCCTCGGTACGTCCCTTATTGCTTGGAGATCAAAGAAGCAACAGATCGTCTCTAAGAGTTCAGCAGAAGCAGAGTATGGCAGTCTGTCTTTTGTCTCGGATGATTTGTTTTGGCTTAACAACTTCTTCAAGGAGCTCTGTTTGCCTTTGTCCAAGCTGACTCTACTCTTTTGTGACAATACAGCTGCAATCCACATTGCTCATAACTCCGTCTTTCATGAGCGCACGAAGACGATAGAGATGGACTGCCATAGTGTTCGAGAACGGCTGGTTGCT
Source organism: Erucastrum elatum (assembly GCA_900406325.1). Taxonomy (NCBI): domain Eukaryota; kingdom Viridiplantae; phylum Streptophyta; class Magnoliopsida; order Brassicales; family Brassicaceae; genus Erucastrum; species Erucastrum elatum. Next base: position 2,912 of record OVBX01007241.1, read on the forward strand.
GGTTTGTTCAAGTTGTTACATGTTCGAACTGAGTTGCAGTTAGCTGATCCTTTCACAAAACCTCTCTATCCTGCACCTTTTCACAGGCTCATGGGCAAGATGGGTCTCTTAAACATTTTCGTCCAATCTTGAGGGGGACTATTATTGTATATAGTTCTTGGTTAATAGCTAATTGTAAACTGGTATATATAAACCGGTATCTTCATTTACGGTTTACTAGTTTGAAGCTGACTGGTATATAAGCTGACTTTGTACATTTGAGATTAATTAATGAGAATAATGATGTTTACTCATAATATATGTTCACAGGAGTTGAAGTGAGGGCAGGGAAGCCACTTAAAGTGAAACCTGATGAAGGCTGTCTCATCCAGTTTAGTTTAGAAAGATTCATGATTAGTTTTTTTTTTTTCTTTTTTTTCCAGTTTCTTACCTTTTCCATTTTTTAAATATGTGTAGGTATGTATTGATAACGCGAAGAAGGGTGCAACTGCGGTCTTGTACGTGACGGTTGATGGGAAGAAGCATGTGATTGGAACTCTTTCTGAGGAGAATATTCCTCAGCTCAGCTTTGATTTTATATTTGACAAGGAGTTTGAACTCTCGCACACCTTGGAGAAAGGAAGTGTCCACTTCATTGGATACAAATCTCCCAACATCAATGCAGAGGAGGTCCCTGCAACTGTCACTGCCAATGGGAATGCTGGAGCAGATGCTACGAGTATTGTCAAGGCTGACTCGGAACCAAAGGCTACGCCCAAAGAAGTGAAGCATGAATCAGACGAGGATGATGAAGGTTCTGACGAGAGAGGAGTGACTAGTGAGTGTTTGGACTTGTTGTTTTCCTAGTGAATGGATTATTGAGATGATGAGTAAGATGATCTTGGGGACGAAGAAGAAGTGACACCTTCCCGACTCTCCTTGATTCTAATAATTGAAAAACAGTTTTCGGCAGGTTTTGCTCTTTTGATATATTATTGACTCTTGTTTGTTGATAATAATGCCAACTAATTTAACGGCAGGAAATTTGTGGTTCCTATGTTTTAGCTTTTTTGTTATAATTTCAATAAACAGATTATCTAACCGGAAACTGACAAACATATGACAAAATTTAAAATGTCTCGACATGTTTTGATCTCTGACTGATTCCATGGACCAGTGTCCTGAATTTTTTGATAGAATCACAGCCTTGGTATCTTCCAATTTCCCGGAATCCTATAGTAATAGAAAATTCAACCAAAATCACAACCCAAGTCCAATCTTTAGAACACTGTGTCACTGTACAAGAAAACATTATAAAACAATGGATATCTACTAGGCAGGCGCATTTTCGAGTTAGTTTGTATGATCACTTAAGGGAGCTAAGAATCTGTAATTTTGGTAGGTAAAATGGTAATGAGTCTTAAAGTTCTCGCTTCAGGATCAGGCAAAGTGTTGTAATATGTTAGCAGAGGCTCCAGTTTTTTTTTGTCTCTGAGTTTCTTCTTCTATAGTTTTATCTTTGTGTTTCTTTTGAATTTTTGATGTATTGTATTTGTCTAATAAAATTATTGAAATCTGAGTTTTATTGCTAATGACGAAGATTTTTTTTGTCGACTTATGAGAATCATTGTTTAATTGCTCTTTTTCCAGATTTAGAATGTGTAACGTCTTTAAATAATCTAAAGTTTCCAAAACACAAATTTCGATGTAACAAAAAGACATGAAACGGCACCGTATAAGCCAGCCGAATCCTTAAAGGAGACCAGACTCTCTTCTTCCTCTTTCCCAGTTGGCAGCAACCCTGGAGAAACCCTAAACTTCCTTTTTCTCCCAAATCTCTCGTCCTCTCGTACTCCAATAATGGAGTTCTGGGGTAAAGACAAACTTCTCTCTCTATGTCTTATCTTGGCTCATATTCATCAAAATGTCATCTTTGTCTCATGTGTTTCGTCTTCATCTGCTATTATTTCGTCAGTATGGACGATAGAATCTGTTTAGACATGTCTTAGGCTTTCTAGTTGACTATGTTGATGCTCGTTTTAGGTCAGATCCATTTCGAAACCAAACCAACCTGTTTGAATCGATTATGTTTATGTCTGGTAGCTCTGTCCTTTTTGAAGTTTATCATGTGTTTTTCTCTTTTTTTTTGGAATGTAATAACTAAGGAGCTAGAGTTAAAGCCGGCAAGACTCTCAAAGTGAAGCCTGGTGATAACTGTATCATCCACATCTCTCAGGTTTTATTTCAGTTATTCGTTACCGGATTCTAAACTATTGTACAATGTCTCTTCATTTTGTGCTATATGTTTACAGGCTTCACTTGTCAAAGCGGAAAAGGGAGTATCTGCCCTCTTGTATGCCACCATCGACGACAAGAAACTCATCCTTGGAACACTCTCTCAAGACATCACCTTTGATCATCTCCTCTTCGACAGAGAATTCGAGCTCTCCCACAGCTTGGACAGTGGATATGTTCATTTCACTGGCCACAAGCGCAACAAGAAGAAGAAGAAGAGGGCTAATGAATCTTCCAGAATCCATGTTTCAGTCAAGAAGTCAAAACCCAATACGGAAAATTCTTTCGAAGAATTAAGCAAGATTTGTCAAAACTTGGTTGCTCTTCTCAAGTCCTTTCCGAGAAAGAAGGATCTCCCTGCAATTCTTGACAGATGGGAGGTAAATGTGTTCTGTAAATTAGCTATATGACAAGGCCATTGCTTGTTGATTGACTGCGTTAATGTCTTTGAACTTTGTTTTCTTACACAGAGAACAACAGAGTCTAGATGGCCATTAAAAAGAGATTCTTGGAGGGATAGGCGACCGGATAACATTCCCCCACAGTATAATCAGACTACAGGTAGTTTAACTTTTTTTAACAATGTTGCATATACTATATAGTAGATGTATTTAATTATAAGTGGATTTGAGTCTGGCTCAGTAAACATTTTTCCAGTGAGGACAATATAATTATTTTAGCTCCTTTTTTGATAGCTAATTGCTGGGCCGTTGCTCTTTATAGACAATGGTCCACAAGGGCGAAGTTAAAAGGAGCGTCTCGTCCAAAATTAACACTGGAGAAACTCATGAGTGGAGTTTCTTTCCGCTACCAGACTGCTGATGGCCAATTACGCAAGTTAGATGCTGCTGTTGAGTTCATGAAAAATGGAAATTATGTGGATGAAATGTTTGTTCACGTGAAGCCCTCGGGAGACTCCGAAGATGAGAAGTTTGAGCGATTACTTGAACATCTTCTGATAGAAGGACCTGTGGCCGTATCATTTGATTATTTCCCAAGTTACAATACTGGCGAAGTAAGTTTTAGTATTTTTGAATATTTGCTGAATCTTTTATGATATCTTTTTTCCTTGTAATAACAATTTTTATCTTTTTTTCAGGGAAGGATTCTATCTCCAACGTTGACCGAGCGCCTTAGAAATTCCTACGAACACACTGGTAAGCATGTTGGGTTGTTGATGGGTAGTGGGATTGAGATAGTCGATGGAGAACCTAAACACTTCTGGGATATTTACGAATCTCGTGGGTCGGCATGGAGAGATTGTGGGTTTGATAAATTGGCTCGCCATGAGGGGCTAATCCTAGAAGCCACAGAGATGAGGCTCTAATCATAGCAGGTATATGTATTTGTATATCTCTAAAACAAATTGTTTGACATATATATATATATATATATATATATATATATATATATATATATATATATATCTAATTTTGTTTTGGTGTTCTAGGTCGACGGTGAAGTTCCTTAACTTATCGACGGTGACGACCTTATCGACCGTGAATAGTGAAGATATCTATATTTCAGACTGGAAGGACTCAGCCTACTTATCTAGTTATCTTATTGAATATATTTGGTTAACTACGTTTTAGTTGTTCGATTGTTCTAATCAGTTATCTTTTATTTAACTTAGTTACCTTCTACTAGTAGTTCTTTTAATTAATCAGCTTGAATAACACAGAAAATTTAAAATTTCACGAGTGTCTTGTTTTAGCATATAACTTTCGTCTACTTAAATCTTCAATAGTCGACAAAAAAATGGAAAGAACTACAGACATGCAATTAAATATGATCGAAGACCGAATCAAACCAAGACAACATAAGGCTTTAATTTCTGTACTGCTGATATATGCTCGAACCATCCGGTTTAGGTTCGGCTCGCTTTCAAAATTCTTGCTGGCCGAACAACAACAAACGGTGACGTATTATGGGGGCAAAGAGACCAGACTCTCTTCTTCCGCTTTCCCAGCTGGCAGAAAGTAGAAACCCTCAACTTCCCTTTTTCTCTGTCAAATCTCTCGTACTCCAACAATGGAGTTCTGGGGTAAAGACAAACTCCTCTCTCTGTCTTGTCTCGGCTTGTATCAACTCGTTTTCATCAAAAAAATGTCATCTTTGTCTCATAATATATTCGGTGTTCCTCTCTGCTATTTTGACAGTGTGAACGATACAATCTGTTTAGACATGTCTTAGGCTCTCTACTTTACGATGTTGATGCTCGTTTATTGTCTGTCAGATCCATTTCAAAACCCAATCAACCTGTTTGAATCGATTCTGTTTATGTCTGGTAGCTTGTCTTTTTTTTTTGTAGTTATCCTGTGTTGATTAATGTTGATTTTCTCCTTTTTTGGAATGTAATAACTATAAGGAGCTAAAGTTAAGGCGGGTAAGACTCTCAAAGTGAAGCCTGGTGATAACTGTCTCATCCACATCTCTCAGGTTAATTTCAGTTACTAGTTACTGATTCTAAATTTTTGTACAAAGTCTCTTCATTTTTGCCAATATTCTATATGTTGTAAATATAGGCTTCTCTTTGTAAAAGGAAAAAGAGAGTATCTGCACTCTTGTATGCCACCGTTGATGACAAGAAACTCCTCCTTGGAACTCTCTCTCAAGATAGCTTCCCTCATATCAGCTTCGATCATCTCCTCTTTGACAGAGAATTCGAGCTCTCCCACAGCTTGGACAGAGGATCTGTCCACTTCACTGGGTACAAATCCAAAGTCTCCACAAAGTCCAAGCCTCCTCCTGCTTCAGATGAGGAGGCATTTGTAGAGATGGTCTCCTCTGCAAAACAAATGAAGGATTTAATGTGCCCTAGTAATCCAGACGATCTCTTACTAACAAAAGAGGATCTAGAGGAATCGGTGGTGGCAGAGGTATAAAATATGTTTTCTTTAGTTCTGATCTTATTATTAGTGGTTTAAATAGTGTATTTATTTAATGTTTAAAACTTTTCTCTGATATAGAAATCTACGAAAGCTCTAACCACAGTTCCCTCTTATCCTCGCGTGGATCCCTACATAACAGATTCAGATGAGGAATTTCTTTCGGTTAGTTTTGCTGATTCGACTTATTGTCGTAGTCAAATTTTTATTAATTTAGTGTTTCTCTTTTCTAGCCCACAGTCCTGACTATGAGTAATATCGACTTGGATTCTACCAGAGCTGACATGTAAGTCTAGATCGGATATATATATATATATATATATATCCATTATCTTGTATTTACTGATCCTAAAAATTTACTATCTTTTATGCAGTATAAAATTCTTCCGAGATAATTGCAATTTGCAAGTTCGTAATCATAATATTCAGCTAGAATCGACGGTGGATGAGGAGGGCGAGACGCACCTTGAAGCTCAAATCGAGTTCCGGTCATATCAAGAATTAAAACTGGCAAGAAAAGTGAATGGGCATCTAATGGGCAAGTCTCGTGTTTTCTTTAATAGAACACTGAACACTTAGCAGGTATCTAATTTTTTTGTTCAATTTTGGCATTACAGTATATGGTAAAGATATAGAACTTGATTTATAATATGGTGGTGGACAGTTTACGTGCGTTTTTCATCTCTGGATTCAACCGTGATTTGCGTGAAGATGATCTTAAGCGACAAATTAAGAACAAATTTAAAGCATGTGGAGCACTGAAGAAGATAATTTTGCCTAAAGAGCAAGGAAATTTGCTAGGGTATGTGTAAAAAAATCTGAAGAATTTTGTGATTTTTTTTCATAATTAGTTGCAATTGACTGTGTTTTCTTCCAATAGGCTTGGTTACATAGTCATGAACATAACATCTGAAGAAATGGTGTTAAGCATGGATTCAACTATCATGGGAGACGAAGAAATCTGTGTTAAAGACTGCTACTCCTAGAGGTAGACTTTTTAGAGCTTTGATGGAATCTGAAGGCTAGAGTTAGAGTTAGAGTTATTAACATATATGCATAAACTCCTTTTCGTTGTTAAAAATGGAAATGATTATCCTTTCATACTAGTTTGGTTGGTTGATGTAAAGATCTTACGTGGCTGACTTACTCCACCGCGTTATCTTCCTGACATCTCACCGTCCAATGCAAAACTCTTCTCTGATATATACAATATGATAATTTTATAACAGATTTTGCTTTTTTCTTCTCTGAAGTTGAAAATTTTGAATATTTTTTTTTGGTTTCCACCATTCAATCCTTCCGCAATTGATTTTGGTGTGCAAACTGACGAGAGCTATATAGCTCAAAGGAACTAAACCAAGTCAGTAAAAATCATAAACTTTAAAAATCAGCAATTGCTTAACATCAAAATTGGAACCCAAAAAAAAAAGAGAAAATCCGTAAAAATCAGCAATTGCTTATCATAAAATTTTGATTTTTTTTTTATTTTGTTCAAAAAAAAAATCAGTGTGTAATTTAAATTGTTTAAAATTTCCAAAGCGCAAATTTCCATTTAACAAGAAACACGAAACGGCGCCGTATGTATGTGGTAGCCAAAATCCTTAAAAGGAGACAGACCGGACTCTCTTCTTCCCTCTTTCACCAGTTGGCAGAAACCCTAAACTTCCTTTTTCTCTCTCGAATCTCTCTTCCTCTCGTATCCCAACAATGGAGTTTTGGGGTAAAGACAAACTCCTCTCTATGTCTTATCTCGGCTTGTGTCTATCAATATGCATCAAAGTTTCATGTCTGTCTCATATATTTGGTGTTCCTCTGCTTTTTTTTGTCTGGTAGACATGTCTTTGGCTCTTTAGTTTATATTCTTTGTAGGTTAAATCCATTTTGAAAACCCAACCAACCTGTTTGAATCGATTCCTTTTTTTTTATGTCTGGTAGCTTGTCCTGTGTTGATTGATGTTGATTTTCTCTTTTGTTTTTGGAATGTAATAACTAAGGAGCTAAAGTTAAAGCCGGCAAGACTCTCGTGGTGAAGCCTGGCGAAAACTGTCTCATTCACATCTCTCAGGTTAATTCTGTTACTAGTTACCGGATTCTAAAAGTTTATTTATACAAGTTCTCATCTAATATCCCCTTCCCTCTATATTTATAGGCGTCACTTGGCAAATCGAAAAAGGGAGTATCTGCCCTCTTGTATGCCACTGTCGATGAAAAGAGACTCCTCCTCGGAACACTCTCTCAAGATAGCTTCCCTCACATCAACTTTGATCATCATCTCCTCTTTGACAAAAAATTTGAGCTCTCCCACAGCTTGGACAGAGGATATGTCCATTTCATTGGCCACCAGCGCAACAAGAATAAGAAGAAGAGGGCTAATGAATCTTCCAAATTGTCTGTCTCCTTCAATACAGGTGAAAGATATAAAGTTCGTTGTTGATAGTCATTAGTTGGTTGTACGGGAGTCACTAGAAGATTAGCTGTATAACATAATGTTTCTTTGGCTTAGATCAAACTCAGTTGTGTTGACACTTTGTTCTGTCTCTCTATTAGGTAAGAGCGTGTTACAACCTTGTTTAGAGAGCAAAACAAATCTGAAGAAGCAGAAGATACACAAGGATAATTCTGAGGTTAGATTCAGTTGAACCTTTGTTCTTTTTGCTTTCCTAGTAGTATATGTCCTCTAACTACTTGTTTATTAAAATGAAAACTGCCTACAAGCAGTCTAGATTCACTTGATTTGTCAGGTTTATGTAGCTTCAGTTGAACCTTTGTTTTGTCTTTTGCCTTGAAAACTTACATAGTTATCCTTTCTTTTTTGTTTTTTATGTGATGTTTCATTGTTTTGACAAATAACCAATGAGTTTGATATGGTATTCTTGTTCATTACTTTTTTGTATAATCCAATGGCAGGAAATCAAAGAAATGAATAAATCTATCAAAGAGCTGTCTGAAGCTGTGAAAA
>OVBX01007243.1:0-11031 GCA_900406325.1 Erucastrum elatum
CCATTCTGACTCCGAAGAATATGAAAAAATCTCACATCCTCGAAATCATCATGTAGTCTCTGAAATACTTTTATTATAATGATTCAGCAGTTGAATCTTTTATTCAATAACTCCATTGAATTTTTAGAAAATTCGAACTGACTAGAAATAGAGAGATTCGGAGGTAATAAATGATTTAAGACATAGTAATAAAATATCCGAAAAAAGAGCCAATCACTTTTGCTTTTTTGGACAGAACAAAATTAATAAAATATTCAAAATAATTGCCATTTTCACATGAGAGCACCGACGACGACAGCGCATGCCAGCGAAGCAACGATGGTGGAGAATTGCAGCGACGAAGAAGAAGATTTCTGAGAGAGTGGGATCGATCCAAATGCATTTTGGTAAGAGGGAGCGTCGGCATCGGCAGAAGAAGAGGAGGGAGACAAGGCGTCAGCATCGGCGGAGTAAGGGCCGACGGAGACAATGAGCTTCTGGTACTTTTGACAATGGCCAGGTTGTCCGCTGGTGAAGTAAAAGGTTCCGTTTTGGGTGAGGTTGAAGAGAGAGTTGCCGTCGTTCATGTACAAGATTGGATCTTTGGTGTTGCAGCTCTTGAAGTTGGAAGCTGTCACTTGAATCATTGAATCCTCGCTTGGTGGGTACAAGAACACTGTGTTTCATTTGCATCACAATTAAATAATGACTGTTAGAGATTTAAATCATTTTGTTTCATTGAGTTGAATCGAATACTTCTTTTTTTTTTTACTTACAGAGGGAGTCACCGATCTTGAAAGAGTGAGATTTGGGCCATTTGGTGTAGACTTTAGCATCAGTCGGGATACCCCATGAGTCCAAGTTCCCGACTTTGTATTGCGTCGAAGACACTTGCACTAACAGTATCATCATCACCAAAACTATTACGCTGCTCAAGCTCATCATTCCCATCTCTCCCTCTCTCTCTGTCTTGATTGGTGGGTGAGTTTTGTTTTTCTGAAAAGCTTAGTTCGTATAAATTGGTGAAAGTCAAGAAGTAAGGGAATGGCGGTTGTGCCCCTGACTTGGAGGACTGGGGCACATGGCCTCAAGTGGGCAATGTCGCATCTTATCAAAATTCATTTTTCTCTAGTGCCTGCTTGTGTTGTATTGTACTATTGTTCTTCACATGGCCACCATGGCACCATTATATTATTAATTTAGTTTATGACTAGTTCCCATCAGGCAACAATGGTTCCGCCTGACTCTACTTAAGCATGCATATTATGTAAGTGAAGACTTGGTGTGAAGCCTTGGAGCTTACATTAGAAGAGCAAAAGGGCCGGGGCTAGGGTGAGCTGAGGAGGGACAGTCCATCGCGTTGCAATTTCCATCATTTATATGTGTCTGTTTTTCTTGTAAACGTACAAAGACTTTAAACCACCAAAACCGTTTCAGTGGCCGAGGGCCAATATCAACTTCTAAAGAAATACAAGTTGAATGAAGAATCCCAAATAACTGAATAAACTGGTTGGAGTTTCACATGCTTGAGTGTCGGCTACATCTGGTAAAATACACAAAATCCAAATATAACTAACAAGATATTGTGGGTTTGAATGGAAAGGCTTTACGACTCAAGGTATTAAGACAAGTAGAAAATCATTTAAGTGAAAGAGGAGGACTGAGCAGCGATGTTAATTTACTCTTCTTTTGTCATTATGGGTTTAGAGGGTCAGCTTCCGAGGTTATCTCTTCTGCTGCTGCCAACTCTGGTGATCCTGCAATGGTAAATAAGATACACTAGAATCACCAGACCGTCCCCAAGATGATCAGATCAAACATGTTCATAACTGACTATTAACAAAGATAATGGTTTCAATATTTGACAGGAATGCAAGCAAAAACCTATGGTTAAAGAAATCTATAAGCATGCAAGTCAATATGTAAGCAAGCATGGATACATCGAACATGAGTTAGTAGTAATAACCGCTTTTGTTACATTTCATCCGTGACTAATATGAAAATGACCCACATAATTTTGATGGGAGCATCTATTATTTCCATGATTGCATATTCCCAAATCCTCTAATTATTTACATGAACCAATCAAGCACATGGCTTTTACTTCCTGTTGAACTATATCCTAAGTAGTCTGAGAAGATTTACTTGACTTGTGGATCTCGGCTACATTCATCAACCTCCTCTGCTGTACAGATGCCAAAAAAGGAATACATAGCACATCCAAACACACAGTTATTGGAAAAACATCCACCTTTAGGCTTTAGCATATACAAATAACAGAAAAGCTCGTTCAAGTCCATGGCAATACATCTTTATGCACTAGTTCGCATCCGAATATGAATCCATATGTTGAGTGGGATGCGGGAAAAATCATAATGGGTCTTCTGGCTTCTTCTGGGATGTATTGCGATCTCATCTTCATTATAGATGGCCAGAAGATAAGATTCCTACGCAAGCTTCAAATGTGCAGAAACCCATTAAGCTGAATGCACCTAGAGAATGAGATGCTTCCACCTTTTACACGTGAGGGAGCCACCAAGAACTGTTCAAATTGGAAACTGGGAAGTTATATATGCTATTGAAAGTAAATAATGGGAGATGTCAATCAAGATGGAGAGCATATGCTTCTTACAACAGGAAGCATTAGAGCTGCATAAGAGATTACAAATACAATCTGCATATAGCTCTCTACTCTAGGAGACGAGTGTACCAGCAAACGAGAAGCAATGGAGCTACCAATGATTAAAGCGAGCATGAAGGTAGCAAATATGAAACCATGTGGAATCATGTCTTCATCATTTGGATGCAAAGCAGGAGTTTATATTTAAGACAAACAAATATTAAATTTTAATTTCAAAAAAAAATTGCAAATAAAATATTTTTGAAATTACAATTTGTTTGACAAATAAATTAATTTTTATACTATTTCAATATTTAATAATTGTTTTCTTATTCACTCACATAAATTCTATATAATATACAGAAATTAATGAAAATCATGGAATATAATCAATAATCTTGAAACTTACTTTTATTTAATATTTATTTTTATTAACGTTTGATTTTTTAAAAGAAATTTTCATATTTTTAGTTCTTTTATCAGATTTTAGACTTCATAAAAAGTAAAATATAGATTCTTTTGTAGGTTCTAGCCGATGGCCTTAGGTTTCTATAATAATGACATCGGCTTGATTGGTTTTTTATGCTTATGTTTCTTTGTTTTTTTAGTGTCAATTTATTTTAAGTATTTGATTTTTCTTTTGAGTGTTTCCTCCAATGGATTTTGGAAGACAAAGGCTTTTGGCTCAACTAAACTATTTAGAAAAGGTAACAGAGAGATCTAAAAACGGATTGTGGAGATGGTTCTTATATACTGGCTTCAATAGTTGATGGTCCTTTATTTGATGGTGATATATTTTTTACTCCACCAAACAATGGATATTTTAAAAGGTAGCATGAAATTTTATTTAGTCTTTTGTTTGGAACGGTGATCTTGTTGACTTTATTGCTATTATGGAGTAATTTAAATATTAATGCTCCCATTGAAACAATAAAAAGAGAATAACAAATGTGGCCAGTTTAGTTTTAAGATTACTAATCTTGTTGACTTTTTGTCGCTATTGAGCGTCATGTTTTTGGATTACTATGAAGATTATCTCCATTAAAATTCAACTATTTAAAAAACAAAGATGAAGCATTTATCTAAAATTTTAATTATACATATGCACGGTGTTTGTTTACTTTGAATCTTATTGATGTATCTATTTTCTAGTTTTATATCTAATTCTTATTAGTTATAATTTTTTACTTACAATGTTTAATAATATAATCTAGCATTAAGAAAAATTAGTTATAGTATTGAACTAAGTAACAAATAAGTTCATGTGTTAAACGGTTTAAAGAAATTTAGTTTGAATAATTTACACTATTTTATCGCTTCTTTTACAAAAGGAAAAAAGGTAAAGGAGAAGGGATATTGTAAAATATGGAAGTGAGAGAATAGGTAAAGGACATTACAAAGTGAAAGAGAAGAAAATGAGGATGAGTTTTAATGCTTATCTAATTATTGTATTATGTCATCAGTTTGAATGTTCCACACTCACCAACGCATGTCGACTTCTCTTTGTGTATATTGCCCGTATATTGTAGTTTCTTCAGGTAGAGATCCACTTTTGCGTCTTTTATTGTATTTGTACTACTCACTTCTCTTCCGCCAACAAAATTTCCATTTGACATCTTTTTCTTGGTCGATGAATTACAACATGCTAGCTAATAGATTAGAAATTTGTGAAAGTAGTTCAGTTCATCATAAGGTTCGTGACAATTAACTTCTGCTTTTGTTTTTAAGATTTCGTTTTTAACTTATCTAACATTAGAGATATGACTAGAAACAAATAGAATAGTACCATATTTTCAGTATTTGTAATTTTTTTTGTATTTTACAGATATCTGATTTTTTTTTATTTTTTCTATTCGCGAAAATACAGATATTCGATACTGAATATGCGGAAAATTTATGGATATTTGCAATATTACAGATATTTATGGATATTTCATCCATTTTGTTTAATAAAAGTAAATTTAGAAAAGTAATACCACAATTATTTAAATATATATATTTTACATAATAGAAATATAAGGTAAATAAAATTATATGTTTTAAAATTTTCAAAATTAATATTTTTTTCTTATAAAACAAATGTTTTTAGAAAAGAAATGTAGTTTTCAATAAAGATTTTGTACATTTTTCTTCATAAAATATTTTCCTAAGTAATATTTTAAATAATATTAAATAAATTAAATTTTTAAAAAATAATTATGTAATATTATACATTTAAAATTTGATATATAATCTTAGATATACATCTACTTGAATAAAAGTCAGATATCCGCCTCTAGATTTTTTATATATGTGATTTGCTTCATTTTAATAGATACTAGTTTTAGTATTTGTTTTGCTTCAGAAACTTATGAATATTTGATTTTTTTGGATCAAATCGTAACGAATAAATAATTAAATCAAATTTAGCAGATAAAAAGTTCACCTTAGTAACACTTGAATCGGCGATCAACCGAACCCTTGAGACCTTCTTCAACCCCAGGATTAGAGACATAAGAGTGGCCAACATCATGAGAGACTACAAAATAATATATTATTCTATATTTTCACAATATAATATAACAAAACAAAATGCTGTCTAATTTGAAAATAAAATTAAAACATAGTTCATATTTAAAATCTGATTTTTATGAATATATTATAAATTTTGTAAAACATATGTATGTTTTAAATTTTTTAAAACATGTTATGTGCAAAAAAAGTCTATTTTATTAATATGTAAAATACAAAATTTAATAATTATTTTAACAGAAATTAAAAGTATTCAAAATTAGAAAGGAAAACATGTTAAAAAAAAACAATACACTACATTACACACTTGTATGCAACGTATATGCAAGGGTGAAAGGACAAATAATACATAGAGCAATATATAGAGTGTATTTACCAAAAGTGATTTGCATATGTGTGATAACCAAATTCATTCTCAAAAAAAAAAGATGACATGAATTTTGAATAATGTGACTTTACATTGATTTAATTGTGATATATACAATTTCTCTTAGAAAATATATTTTTCTTGAAATTTTTTTCTAAATATTGTAATATGTAATAAACCTTATACCATTATTAAAGTAAAATTTTATATTATTACTTATTATTGTAAGATTTTTGAAATATTAATAACTAGCAACTCAGTTATACCATTAAGTAAACTATATATCACATTAGTAAAAAAATAAACTAAATATAGTTACAAATATGGATTCTGCATCAACTTATATATCATATTTTCATAAATATATATAGATACATATATTATCAAAATTAATTGAAAGTGTACATTGGAAAATGCAAAACTAAGCAGTACTAATCAATTACAAAAAAAAATAATAGTTAATTTATCATTTTTATTTAAGTTTATCAGTTAATTAAGATATTGATTTTTTCTGGTTTAGCATATTTTAAATAAAAAAATATAAAATTCATTAGAATTATATATTCACATAAAACATATTTAAAATAAATAATAATTAAACACAGTTAATATAAAATATTTATAAAATTCAAATTTAATTCTATTAAAATCTAAATAAAACTAAATGTAATAGTTAATATTTACAAAGAATAAATTTATGGTTTTATTTTTCACATAATATAGGTAATTAAATATAAAAATAATAATATCAAAGTATAAATTAAAATTTATTTTTAAAAATAATATTATATCAAAAATACTATTTTGCACATGGCAGATGAAACTCCTCGTACATATAATGGGGATATAATATATAGAGTATATTTTAGCCATTATGGTATTATGTACGTTCTCTTAATTATTTTTTTATGTCATGAAATCAAATTTCCATATTAAATATTTTCTTTTACAAAAGTATATATTACAAGATAAAATAAACCGAATTTTTTAAGTTCGATCAACCGCTGAAATGAAAGTAATACTTTATGACGTGATTTTAAATCTAAGAGATTTTTTTTTGCCGTCTAAGGAATATATATTATAAAAATAAAGTATTACATCTAAAAGGCTAAAACATAAGCACAAGCCGAGGCTACCAACAAAAACCCAAAGTGACCAAACTAAACCCACCAAAAATAAGACCCAACAGAAACCAACACATCATTGAAAGTTGAAACGGGAAGACACGTGACCACACGTGTTTGTCAACGAAGAGAAGAAGAAAACACGCGTCTCCAACCTTCGCCATGCCTTCACCGAACAGATCTTTACGCCGGAGACCAATCTCATCGGCGCCACCGGAGAAGCCGGGAACCATGAGCACACATAAACCACCACCATCAAAGCATGCGACTTCATCTCTTTTTCAAAGCATCGGAGAGTATCAAATCGACCAATCAAAATCTCATCCAAGATACAAACCATAACCATCAAGAGAAGAAGCTTTCACCCAAATCGGAGCCACCATTCACGAAGAGATTTCCCAAAACGAAATCTCATCTGCTACACAAAATCACCAAATACAAAGAAACAGAGCCATCCCACACACTCGTCAAAAACCAAGATCCAAAGAGCCCAACCCCTTCACCGTCTAAGAAAAACGGCGGGTCTTAATCAGAAGCCGGCGGTGCAGAACTTAGAGAGTCTCCATCTCCCCGGAGTCATAAGCTGGCGACGACGGAGCTGACGGAACTTCCACATCCCGGAGTCAAAAAATTTCCGTTCAGATAAATCTGAACCAGAAGGAAAATATCGATCCAACCTTATTATAGACATACAAAGAAACAAAAAAACAGAAAAAGAAATCACAAGCCGGACTGACGGTGGCTGTGGAAGCTCACCTCGTCGGCCGGAATCACTATTCACGTCGGAGGTTTAGAGGGAAGTCAGAGAATTTTTTTAGATAAAGAAAGTCTTTTTTCTAATTTCTCATTCTTAGAATTTATTTCCTTAAATCTAGGAGATTATAGGTTTTAGTTGCCTATCTTCTCGTTTAAAAGAAAAAAAGACACACACACACGAACACAATAGACAATACGTGTAACGCTAATCAAGAAGCGAGAAGGGAGAAGTATCTCTTCTTTGACAAAATTCTCAACAAATTATAATTTAAAAGCTCGACGTCAATTTCCAAAGCTAATATATCTTGAGTTCCCTAATTACCTTTTATGAAAACCTGCGTGGTCGAATCATGCGTCCTTACATTAATTTACAGCTTTTCTTATCTCACCCTAACGATTTCACATTATGCAAAGATAAGTTATCTCATGTCTATACTTATGCATTTCACACTACACGCATCCCACAATTTCCTAAACTATCTGACGATGACAACGAGAACAGCAACTACAAAGCCCCAAAAGGGTTACCTTCCAAAGAGCTAGACAGGGAACACGTGAATGGCTACGCACTTTCTGAATAATAATAGTACAATTCAATTTACCGGACCTTCGTGTTGTTATTCCTCCATAGCCTCTATAATCAAATGGGAAAATTAACAGTCTTAGGATATTTTCATTTGTAGTATTTTAAGAATAAAAAATAATTTTATATTGGATTTCAAAGCTTGAGAATCTCATGCAATAGTTTTTCATTTAGATACTATTGCAGAGATTCTCAAGCTTTTGAAATGTCCACCCAATATAAAAGTATTAAATCTTGTTTTTACTTTTTAAAAGCTCTTTTTAAAATATTAGTATTGATAAGGTTTATAAGTTTGTTTTATTGTAATATTAATAAGTTAGTTATATCATGCCAATTTGATGGTGGAGAATGCTATATATTAATAAGACGATGATAAATAAAATAGAGTTTCTCACTATTATGAAAGTTTTTCCAATGACAAACTGTTATTAAAATCTCTCAATTTGTTTTCTCCCTCTATTCTGCTTTTTATTGTCTGTTATTATTTTTGATGAAATATTTTGTAAGAAACTACTGACGTAGATGTTTTTAAACTCAATTATCAAAATTGTATTTAGAATTCAATCCAACTTTATTATTTTTTCTTCTAAAATAAAATAAAAATCTGTTATAGAGTATTATAGAGATGAATTTAATCTAATGTATGATTATGCAGAATTCTTCTATTATAGAGAAATACATATATATATTTCCTGCAACATTAATAGATGATTCATTAGGTGTAAAGCACACCGGTAGCTGAAATATAAAAGGGCTATTTTTGACTCTATTTTTTATAATAATACATCGGATATTTCTATAATAGAGTTTTTTTTGTTATAGAAAATATAGAAGATAAAATGTGATGGGGTTGTAGATGTCATATTTGATACAGTAATAAAAAAAGATATGGAACACTAATTCTATATATAGAACACTCTTCTCACCCATATGGTACCACCAAAATTATTTGTAAAGTCCCTTTTAACAAAAAAAAATACTATGGCCAATATCCTGAATACCCAACATCTCCTCGCAATCCCCGGGAAGAAACGAAACGACCGCGATGACGAAGACGGAGACGCCACCGTTGCAAAGAAATCTTCACTGATGGCATGTGAAGCTGACCCCGATGTGGCGCTGGCAAGCATCCGACATGAATTCGGGGAACACGGCGGAGTGAACATGTCCATCGAGGCCTCTGCTACCTTCACGGTCATGGAACCGGACACCATGAGGCGGATCTTCGCCGGCGAACTGGGATCGGAAAATGACTTCTTCGTATACAGCCGACACTTCAACCCCACCGTACTCAACCTCAGCCGCAAGATGGCTGCTCTCGAAGGCACACAAGCCGCCTACTGTACCTCAAGCGGTAACTATATATTATTATTTTTGTGTGCAAACGGTAACTATATATAAAAAGAAGAATAATATTATTTAATATATATTCAGACCATGTAACCTAGTTGAGTTTGATACGGAATCTTTGGTAGAACTACAATTTTGAATGTTAGAACTTTTAAGCAAAACTAAAAAGAGAGGCAAAACTTTATTATATTGAGACTGACGTCAGGTATGGCGGCGATTTCGTCGGTGCTGCTGCACCTATGCAGCAGTGGGGGACACGTGGTGGCCTCAAAGACGCTCTACGGAGGAACACACGCTTTGCTCTCTCATTTCTTGCCACGGACCAGCAACATAACCACGTCTTTCGTAGACATAACGGACCATGGCGCGGTGGCAGACGCGATCGTCGAGGGTAGGACCCGCGTCCTCTATTTTGAGTCGATGGCCAACCCGACGCTGACTGTGGCCGACACACCTGAGTTGAGCCGTATGGCACACGAGAAGGGCGTGACGGTGGTGGTGGACAATACCTTTACCCCCATGGTGCTGTCCCCGGCAAAGCTTGGAGCAGATGTGGTGGTTCACAGTATCTCCAAATTCATTAGTGGTGGGGCCGACATAATCGCAGGTAACGTGACTTAGTTTTGTCGCAAGGGTACATATTTAGTTATCATTCACGTGAAGGGAGCCATGCACAAATAACCGAACACGTGTTTTTGGCGTGGCCCAATAAGCAGGAGCCGTGTGTGGGAGCGAGAAGCTGGTGAAAGGGATGATGGATCTGCGTGGCGGGTCTCTGATGCTGCTGGGTCCTACCATGAACGCCAAGGTGGCCTTTGAGCTCTCTGAGCGAATCCCTCACTTGGGCCTCCGCATGAAAGAGCACAGCCGCAGGGCCCAAGTTTATGCAGAGAGAATGAGAGAGCTGGGGGTGAAAGTGATATACCCGGGCCTCAAGGACCACCCGCAGCACAAGCTGGCTACAGAAATGGTGAACCGAGAGTACGGATACGGAGGGTTGTTGTCGATAGACATGGAGACGGAGGAAAGAGCCAACAAGCTCATGACGTATCTCCAAAACGCCACCCAGTTTGGTCTCATGGCCGTCAGTTTGGGTTACTACGAGACTCTCATGTCCTGCTCCGGTAGCAGCACCAGCAGCGAGCTCGACCCCTCCCAGAAAGCAGCCGCAGGTATCTCTCCTGGCCTTGTACGAATGTCTGTGGGGTATGCGGGTACATTGGAGCAGAAGTGGACACAATTCGAGAAGGCTTTCATCAGAATGTAATGTCTTAATATCATGTCTATTGTGGCACACGTTTTGTAATCTAATATATGGCTTACTATCTTTCTGGCATATCTATTTCTCTTGAATCTTGCTTATAATTTCTTATAATTGGTGCTATATCCCTTATGTTAATTAAGAAGCATTTTAACATGTAAGCTATACTTATGTGTGATCATCACTAAACTAATTTTTAAAGTCATTAGAAGGGAAAAAAAATAAACTACTATAATAATTAGAATGCATGTCATTCATTATTTAGTCTATTTAAAAATTATATTTTTCATTAAACTAAACATAATTACTAGCAATCTAATTTTTTTTCATTAGTACTTTAAATAAAAATTACGAGTCTAAGATAGTTTAAAATAAATATATGATAACTAATGATAAATAATAAAGATTTGATAACAATATATTTATCATTTTGTTTAGTTTTATACTATTAAAATAAATTAAATAATTAAATTAATTATT
>OVBX01007244.1:0-11029 GCA_900406325.1 Erucastrum elatum
AAATCTATTACTTTTAAAAATTCTAATAAATAAAAATAGTATAAAACTTATATAAATTATAATTAATATATAACTTATTTGTATATATATGCATATAACGTATCAGATCGGATATTCATTCTTAAAAGTATTAGTATTTGTGATTTCCTTCGTTTCTTACAGATATTTTATATAAGTATTTAATTTGCTTCGTAAAGTTACAGATATTCAAAATTTTAGTTCAAATCGAAACAGATAATGAATCGAATCAAAATTTACGGTTATTTTATCCAGCTTTATATAGATGTTATGTTGTCGTGACTAAGTTAATGTGACTATTATACTTATGTGTGTTGTTCTTATCGACTTATAAAATTGGTTATGTTGTTATAAATCATGTTATTATGGAATTTAAATCAAAGAGAAAGGCTATGCAATAGAATGCTGTAGGTCATGTTTTAAGAAATTTAACCCAAAGAGAAAGACTCTACAATAACAATGATACTGATAACTCGCTTAAGCAACAAGATTATTGAACTCGCAATCCTAACCAGAAGTTATGTGGAAAAAAAAATTTTTATTCCTAGAATAAGCATCATACCAACAGATGCAAGAAGACTTTTCAAACTGAAAAGACTTCAATTTCCTATAAGAACTATATAATGACTATTAACAAGAGTTAATGCCAAGTTTAAAAGGTTGGTCTATTTGCCAAGTCCAATGTTACAATTATATGTCACACTATCAAGAGTCAGTACAACTAAAGAGCTTCAGATTTTTAAAACATAGCAACAATAATGTTCTACAAAATATTATATAGAGGTTAAAGTCACACCATGAATGGTAAAGTACACAAATTTGATGTTTTATCTAGCATGTATATTGGATATTTAGTTAAATATCAATAAAACATATTGATTGGTGCTGTGTAACATTAATATTAAGAATTGTGTTGTTTTTAATTTGTCTTACACCATATAAACAATATAGAGCATCCACAGTTCTATATGTTTCAGTTAATTATAAATAATATTAAAATTGAAGTATTTATCAAAAAATTAAAATATCAATATACTATTTTAAACACCATGAATATTGAAATACAAATACAAATCAAAATCTATAAACAGATTATTGTTATTATTAAAATATCACCAATAAATATACTGGAAATCCAAGAACTAATGTGGAAAAATATTTTCATTATTTTTATACGTTCTTGAAATTAAACTATCAAATAGAACTCGTGCAACGCACAGTTCCATATCTAGTAAATTAATAATGTTGGGATTACATCAAAATTATCCATTTTTATAAATTTATAGAAATCTTCTATATATTATTGCGAAGTAATTTATACACATGTCGTCATTACAATCATTCTCGATAAAAAAATAATGACATGGCACTAAAAAAAGATGACATGTCTTTAAAACATAGTGACATGACATCGTATAAATTGTGATATGTAAATTTTTTTTATAAAAACTTATATTTTTCTGCAGGAAATTTAAATTATGATAATGATTAATAACTCATATCATCATTAATGTTAATATCGAATTTATAAAAATAAGCTAAATGCGATTACAAATATTAAATTTTACGTCAATTTATATATCATATTTGTATAAATATAATTGTAAATGTGCATCAAAAAATACAAAAATAAAGTAACTCTAATCCAAAAAAATATTAATAGTTAAATGTTTAAAATTTATTTAAATTTATCTGTTCATCTATATCATATTAATTAACCAATTTATCTTCCACTTTGAATGCATGCGGAATTTAAGACAGTATAATGTTACTTTTGCAACGGATTGTTCTCAATTGGTGAAGATGGTTTCGGAACCAGAGGAATTGCCGGCTTTTGCAACCTACTTAGAAGACATAAGGAGTCTCAAGAGAAGTTTTCATAGCTCGGAGATTATCCATATACCACAGACGCAGAACAAAAAGGCGGATAGCTTAGCACGAGGTGTAAGGCAACAGACGTCGTTCACTGTCCATATGGATACAGAGCACCCAGTTTGGTTTACAGAGTCCATATGAGTCTGTAATCTTGTTGACAAAAAAAAAAATAACTAAAACAAACAAAATATTTAATTTATGAGCATTTATATTTATTAAAGAAATTATACCCAATCAAAAGAAATAAGATTACAAAAATACATTTATATTTTTTTAAAAAAATATTGAAATTAAAATGTAAAAATAATATTATTGAAAGATAAATCATAATTTTATTTTAAATCAAAAAATATTATATTTAAAATTATTATTTCTGCGCATGGGACAGGAGAATACCTAGTATTAATTTATCGAGATGCTAATTGAATCAAAAACTCAATTTGAAACTATGAAATTAAATTAATTTACAGAGATTTTTAGTGTATATTATTTTATCGAATATTAATTTATAGATGTTTTACTGTATTTTTTTGAGTTTTCGGATCTAGTTCAGGTATTTTTCATCATAAATACCCGAACCAACCCGAATCGAATATTTACCTGAAAATTACGGATATTTTACGAATATTGAAATTATTGTTCCGAACCAACCCAAACCCGACAAAAGTCGATCCGAAACTGATCAAGACACTTATCTAGAACCAAATTTCTATGATCTGGATTCGACAAGACTCGACCAAATCCAACTGAGGAACTGGATGCCCAGACCTACACTCGATTGTAATGTATTATATTCTTTTTTGATTGTTTAATAATTCAACTTTTCAACAGTTTTTTGGGTCGTAAGTGCGTCTCCACCAAATATATAACTCGTGCGTATTTCATCACTTCAAAATTCATGTTTTAATGAGTATAACCACACGGATATGTTCGGATGCTACGGCTGATTCGTAACATTTAAATTTATCTATATGTACACAATGTGGCTCTCGAACTTCTATGGAGTTGCAGGTCGTTGATGGACCAGAGGCCGATCCAGACCTGCTCTATAGAATGGTTGTTTTGGGAGTTTATGAAGTTTTTTGTTTTGCTTGCTCTCTCTAATCCAAACTGTAGAGAATCTTATTTTCGAAGTTAAAGAAGTTTTATGAGCTTAACAACTTAAATATAATTTTACTCTCTCTTTCTCTCTCGTCTGTGACTGTAGTTGATACTATTAGGCAATTGTTCTTTTTTTTGAAAAAGACCAATCGATGAGTTCTATTCTATGGTTACTTTCTAAATTTTTTTTGCTGTAATTGGGGGTGATTGGTTGGACTTTATCTCATTACTTTAACTTTAATTATTTTTAAATCACTGAAATTTACCAATTATATTGTAGTTTTATTTTTGTTAGTCAAAGCCTACAACAAATTTCAATTAACTTTTACCAATTATGCTTTAGCTGTATTTTTAAAGCTACAACAAAAAATTTAAAGCAATTTTGTTTCTTATGTATTTTAGGCAAAAAATCGACATCCTCATTTTTTAAGTTGTAGAAACTGTAAAATGAAAAAACTACTTATAATATCAATTAATTAGATTATCATAATAAAAACATCTATAAATATTTAAATTTAATTCTGGGTGTTTTTAAAACTATTAAAATATTTTAAATAATATTTTCACATTTAAATAATAGTAAACTTTGATAATTTAGAAAAAAATATTAATATATATTATTCTAGTTGATAAGAAATTAATTATTTTTATATATACACCACATATTTTATTTTTAAATATCTACAACTTATAGTCTACAGCTACAACAAATTTAATTACAACAAAAATTTCTGCAAAAAAATCTACAGTACAAACTTTACAGCTACAATTAACTAACTTACAGCTAAATTTTTAGAGCTACAGTTGAAGTAAAACAATAAAACTAAGCCATACGTAAAATAAGGTATGTTACTATCTTGTCAACTCCATCGCATCTTTTGACTTTTGAAATATGCAGAAGGTTGTTATTTATACCACATGAGCCACATGTATGAAGGATAGGAGGATACCACCGATAAGGTTTGAGGCAGATTATTTGGACCTGGTGGATATGATTACAAACCTGCTGGATTGGCCAACTTTTGCGACAAAATTGAGGCGTTCTAAAAACTATATGAGGACTTCGAGGACGTGAGGTTATCTCACATTCTTCGGAGTAGGAATGGTCGTGCAGACGCGCTAGCAAAAGAATCAAGAAATAGAGGATATATTTTTTCTCATATAGATCAGACCCGGATAGACGGAGATGCTCCTCGGAGAATTGGCTCGACTGCCACCACTTTATCTAGTTATTATGGATAGCCGACAAAAAACACCACATGAGACAGATCTATTGTTATCGTTTCTATTTTTCTATCCTGGTTCACTTATTTTACACGCATCATCATTATGGCAATGTAGACGAATTATCTTAGTATTAGATCAACTAATCTCGCAGTTAAGGTTTGACTATTTATGCATTAATTTTGATTCGATTCAATATTCGCTACAATTTGATTAGAAAAATTATATATCCATAAATTTTCAAAGCAAAACAAATATTAAAAATCAATATTCGTTAAAAACGAAACAAGTCACAAATATTAAAAAGTCGGAGAAACACTATAATTCGTCTAAATAATATATTCACGTATATCGACTAAAATGGAGTTTACTCAACGAAGCTGAATCATTAATATCCATTTAATTAATTGACAAAATGTAAATGTATAGTTCACTATAATCTCTAATTATATAAAACACAGTTTAAATCACTCCAGAGGCTGCCACGTCATCGTCCAGCGCACAAAGTTGCGTTCTCCCGTGCCGACACGCGTCCATTAAATGAAGCTCGCGTGTGGGCTTTTTTTTTCGTTCTTTGGTTTCATCGAGAACGGCGGCAGGGGATGAGACGAGGACCTTCGAGATTCGTAACGGGAGCGTCGTGATTGTTCCGACTTTAATCCTTCTGTCTTAATTGCTCATTGCGAACTCTCCAGATGCATTGTGCGGTCGTCGATTTCGGTATAAATAGGTTGTGCATCTCTTCGTCGAATCACGATCTCAAAATCTATCTGCTATTCGTCTTTCTCATATTCATCTCTTTCGACATGGTGGAGATCGCTCTTCCTGCGTTTTCTTGGGGTTCGACAACTCTAGAATTCCAAAGAGTTGAATCTTTGTATCCTTTTGTGTAGTTTATGTATCCATTTTCGTTGATATATCGACAAGAAGATCCAGAGACGTAATGAAGCAGTTTCTTATAAATATTATTCCCAATTCAAATACGGTTTTCCGGCAATGAGTGCTCTCGCGCCATAACAAAGTTTGTAAGTTTTCATGTGTTTCCAAAGAACGCTGTCTTATTTGACATTTGTGGTCGATTATTGTTGCAATGTGTGTGTGTCTGGACATCTTTAGATACAGAGTTTGTATTTACTGTTGTTTCCAACTAACTAAACTCTTCTTTTTGGAATCGGATTTGCAGGCCCGCCATAAAATTTACCTTTCTCATTTGCTCTCTGCACATTTCTGTTGAATCTATTTGGTTAGTTAAAGTGCAGAAGCTTCTGATTTGATTTATTTGTGGATGCGTTGAATGTCTGATTGAGATAACAACATCGTCTTTACTTTTGCCTTTGCTATGAATTTGTGAGTGTGTGTGTGTGTGTTGAGGTGCCTTTGATTTTGGTTCGGGCTTTATGTGTTTTGGGTTGAAGAGTGCTGTGCATTTTGTCGGAGGAGTATTTGTGAAACACAATTTTAAGTCAATGGATCTAGGCTTCAATGATCAGCCTGCTGCACAAGCAATCACATCGCAGACTATGGATTGCAATCTTCAAACGTCAACAGTAAACTCCCTACAAAGCCCATACTTGAAATTTTGATCTTCTATTTTGTTTTCTTTTCAATGAATGAAATGCTCATTTTAATTTCCTCAGTGATGGAATATCAGACACTTGATCTTCTATTATGCTCATTTTAACATACACACTCTTTGTTGTATGTGTGATGTGGCAAATGATCCTCTTACGCCGTGACTCTGGCATGTTTTGCTAACATGTGTATACAGCAGGAGGACTTGAAGCTGATCCTCCTACGCCTTGACCCAGTTCACAATATATTTTCTTCATGGGCAGAGCTCTTATCATGGTTGAGGCAAGGCTCAGAAGCTGCTCCTTGAACGCTGAGGACTGTGGTGGCTCAAGCTGCGGTTTTTCATCGATGGCATCAAAGCAACAATGTTCTTCACGGCCAGCAGTCAATAACGGTGATAAGTTCGTTTAGAGTCATCGATCGATAGGTGTGTGACATCATTTTGGGAAGAAGGCATAGACGGAAATTTCACAACTTATTATCTGTTTGGGTAAAGATAATCTCTTGAGAGCACTGCTCTGTTTTGTAGTGGCTTCATGTTTTTCTCTTTATTTTTACCGAGGAGTTCAGTTAGAATATGTTCTTAAGACATCTGCATTGCGGGTTCTTGTGTAACCGTAACACAAGAACCCCACAATGCGGATGCCCTTACATTTGTAGTTTCCGATTTCATTTTTCAGTGATATTAACATATTTTAGCAAAAAATAAAATAAATAATACTTTACAACACAGCTTGCACACTATCTGAATGTGCTATTTATTTTCACTTTTGCATACTATATCGAATAGTAAATCTTCTAAGGTAGCTTACTGCTTACACATAAAGAGTCAACTTTAATATACAAAAATAAGACGTGAGGAGAATGTACCTTATTGATAAAAAAGATTATGCCCTTATATAAAAGAGATATGTTAATTTTTTCTAAGAGAAATTGTCAAAAATACCACAAGTTAAATATCACTTTTCAAAAATACCATCAATCAAAAATATATAAATATTTGGTTTTATAAGCTTTAGTGATTAGTGTTTAGGGTTTAGGGGTTTGAGTTGGGTTTAAACATGTTTTATAAATAATTAGTTTAGTGTTATTTTACTTCAAATTTAGGGTACTTTTGAAAATAGTCATTCATTAGTGGTAAATATGAAAAGTGGTATCAAACTTGTGGTATAATTGAAATTCTCCCTTATTCTAACTTAATAAATGTTGAATGAAATCGGGAGAGAGTATCGAAGGAGTTTATGGCGATTAAAACAGACATGTCAAAGGCATACTTTCGTTTCGGGACGTTTGATCTCTGATAACATCATTATAGCGCACGAGATGGTCCACTCTCTGCGTACTAATGAGAGAGTATCGAAGGAGTTTATGGCGATTAAAACGGACATGTCGAAGGCATACGATCGAGTCGAGTGGTGTTTCCTTGAAGTCCTTCTCGAGAGACTTGGCTTTGATCGTGTTTGGGTTCGATGGGTAATGGCCTGTGTAAGTTCTGTGTCGTACTCAGTCCTTCTGAATGGTGGCTCTCATGGCTTTATTAAACCGGAGCGAGGCTTGCGCCAAGGAGACCCACTTTCTCCTTTTCTGTTCATCTTATGTGCGGAGGCCCTAGTTAATTGTCTTAACAACTCTGCAGCTAAAGGACACCTCCATGGTATACAGATAGGTCCTTCGGGTCCTGCTGTCCATCACCTGTTATTTGCAGATGACAGTTTACTGATATGCAAGGCGGACACCATGGAAGTAGAGGAGATCGTTAACTGTCTAAATCGGTATGGAGATGCTTCAGGTCAACGAATCAATTTCGAGAAATCCTCTATCATCTTTGGTTCGAAGGTGGACGATGTAGTGAAGACTGAGGTGAAGTTGGCTCTGGGTATTGAAGCAGAAGGTGGAGATGGAACATACTTGGGGCTCCCGGAATGCTTTAGTGGTTCTAAGCGTCAACTCCTAAGTTTCCTTCGAGATAAACTTCAGGGTCGACTGAGTGGATGGTTTGCTAAGGCTCTGTCTCAGGGGGGCAAAGAGATTTTGCTCAAGTCAATCTGCCTAGCTCTACTAATTTATGCTATGTCTTGTTTCTGTATCCCTAAAGATACATTAGCTCGTCTCAGAAGTGCTTTGATTGAGTTCTGGTGGAGCAGCGGATGTAATAAGAAGAAGATTGCTTGGGTGGCTTGGGAAAAGCTCTGTACGTCAAAGGAGCTCGGTGGCTTGGGGTTCAAGGATTTAGAGAAATTTAACCAGGCCCTTTTGACTAAGCAGGCAGCAAGAGTCTTGAACAATCCTAACTCTCTTCTTGCTCAAGTGCTGAAGCAAAGGTATTTCAAGAACAGATCCTTTCTGGAGAGTGGCCTTGGTTCCAGACCGTCCTTTGCATGGCGGAGTATCCTCCATGGAAGAGAGCTTCTAGAGCAGTGGCTGATGACGAANAGATTGGCAATGGTGCGGAGACGAAAGTCTGGTGGGATCGTTGGATCTTAGATCGTGTTCCTCGGGTCCCTGAGTATAGACAAGGTTCGAACATAAACCTGTCCCTAAAAGTCGAGGACTTGATTGATCACAATACCCGTAGTTGGAACAGAGCCCTCGTGTTTGACACCTTTGCACCTAAGGACGCAGACACCATTCTTCAATTACAGATAAATCTCAACCGTCCAGATACAATGGTCTGGGGCTTAACTAGACATGGGAACTATTCCATTAAAAGTGGATATGAGTTATTGGAGACACTTAAAGAGCTCTCTTCACCAGCTCAGGTGACCATCCCTCCAGTTGAAAGACGGTTGTGGCGTGATCTATGGAAAACAAAGACAACACCTAAGTTACGTCATTTTCTATGGCGTATATTATCAGGTGCCTTGGCGGTCAAGCAACGTCTCAGCACTAGGGGTATTAGCCTTGATACGATCTGCCCATCTTGCAGGGAGGCCCCAGAAGATATTGGCCATGTTCTCTTCCATTGCCGTTTTGCACAGGAGGTGTGGGCGCTATCATCAATCCCTATGCCCCCCTCAGGCTCTTGGTCTCGTTCCATTTTCCTTAATCTACACCATCTCTTATCTTGCAGTGAAAAGAGTAGTTTGGGCCCTGAGGAAGGTCATAATTTCCCATGGGTTTTATGGCAAATCTGGAAGGCTAGAAATAGCTTCTGCTTTGATCATATTAGAATTGACCCTGCGGTGTCTTTTGAGAAAGCTAGAGGTGACGTTGAGATTTGGAGGCGACTGCAAGTTCCCCTCCTCTCGAGTGTCTCAACTCCGGTACCTCTGCATATTATCAACAAGAAATGGACGAGGCCTCCTGTGGATCGGGTCAAGTGCAATGTTGCTTCTTCTTGGGTGCGTGGACTGCATTTCAGTGGTGGAGCCTGGATTGTTCGTAATTCTGAAGGTCTAGCTCTACTTCATAGTAGAAGAGCATTTACGGATGCATCTCCAAGCCTCTTGGCGGACCTTGAAGCTCTCTTATGGTCGGTGGAATCTATGATCAGCCTAAAG
Source organism: Erucastrum elatum (assembly GCA_900406325.1). Lineage (NCBI taxonomy): Eukaryota > Viridiplantae > Streptophyta > Magnoliopsida > Brassicales > Brassicaceae > Erucastrum > Erucastrum elatum. The sequence continues at coordinate 9,291 of OVBX01007244.1, forward strand.
AAGGATAAGGTACTGTTTGAGACGTCATCAAAGGTGTTAAAAGATGTTTTTTTGCAGAGGGTCTTCTATACCGAAGGTCCAGGACCTGATCTCAACCATTCTCCAGCCTCTGACTTTCTTAACAGATTGGAGCTTAGAGCATGTGGATGACGAGTGTAATATGGTGGCTAATCGAATAGCTAAGAGTGTTACCAAGGATCACCGTCTCCAATCTTATGTAGCGACAGGGGGACCTACATGGCTTCAGGTTTTGATAGCTCAAGAAGCAACCTCAGTTTATCTGTAGCTGCTCCTCCTTTCGTACTGGGCTCAGGAATGAGTATCGTCTGTATTACCACCTACTGGTGGATCCTTTCTCTGTTTTTTTATCATTTCTGCTTTCCTATTAGTTTGGTTTTTATCAGCCTCTCTTACTCTTCTTTTGTCATTTTCTGAGGCTTCTCTGTCCTCTGTGGGTTTTTCACCCTTGCAATAGATCGTCACTTTCAGTGTTAAAAAAAAGAAAATTTATAAAATAAAGTAAAATATAACCAAATAGTAATACATAATAGATTAAAAAATTACACGAAAATAATATTACAAAAAAAATTAATAGATAATAAAAAATCAAAACTAATTGTTAGGAAAAATATAATAAAAGGCATAAAAGATATAAAAAGGAAAAATGAATATTTTATATAAAAGAGATATGTTAATTTATTCTAAGAGAAATTGTCAAAAATACCACAAGTTAAATACCACTTTTCAAAAATACCATCAATCAAAAATATATAAATATTTGGTTTTATAAGCTTTAGTGATTAGTGTTTAGGGATTAGGGGTTTGAGTTGGGGTTAAATATGTTTTATAAATAATTAGTTTAGTGTTATTTTACTTCAAATTTAGGGTACTTTTGAAACTAGTCATTCATTAGTGGTAAATATGAAAAGTGGTATCAAACTTGTGGTATAATTGAAATTCTCCCTTATTCTAACTTAATAAATGTTGAATGAATTTTAAATATTTATGTGAATAATTCTAAAAAAACTATAAACATAGATCCACAACTGTGTAAAAATAAAATATATAGTTATATAGTCAAATAAGAGACACACGATATAAAATAATATATAAGAGTTAATAAAACAAGATTACTTCAAAATAAACAAATAAAACAACAATTCTAAACCATTAAAATAAAAAACAGATAAAATTTTAAATAAACAATCTTATTAATTGTTGAGAAATTTTTAGTTAACTGGAACGAGAATAAAACTGAATAAAGAATCAAGATCAATAAAATAGTGACTCATACTAATATAGAACAAAAAGTTTTAAAATAATAACAAACACTTAACAAAAATATTACTCTAGCTATTTAAATTATTTTTAAATTACGGGCGGACCGACCCTAGTCAACAATAAAATATACTATCACGTCTAACGTAAAAAAAACTGTAGTTATGGTGAATTATAATCGTGGAATCTTGAGTAATTAATCGCGAATTTGAATACACAATGTTTGAGTTTTGTTTTTCGAATACTAAAATATGAAAATTGATAAGGATAGTTTAACGACATACATAATTGGAATTTTGATATCCCAGATTAAAATAGTTTTTTCAAATTAAAATAGTTAAACACTGCATTATTTATGATTAGGTTCCGCTGCCGCAACAATTTGTTTTCACAAGAGAGCTGGGTAAGGCGAATTTTGGAATTGTGCGCCTTTACTTGTGTGTTTCAAGAAGAAAAGAAAA
>OVBX01007245.1:0-11028 GCA_900406325.1 Erucastrum elatum
CTTCATCAACCAGTTTAGCCTTACAATATCCATTTATAAGAATACTGTAAGTCCAAATATCAGGATCGCATCCCTTGCTAACCATCAAGTCCATCATCTGGCTGGCTTCATCTAAGCGCTTTTCGTTGCACAACCCAAGTATCAAAGAAGTATATGTAATGGTATTAGGATCTATGCCTCTTGCCATCATCTCATTGTACAATTCATTAGCCTCATTAAGCTTTCCCACTTTCACAAGACTATCAATCAACACATTGAAAGTGATGACGTCCGGGGGGATTTCTCTTGTGATCATATCCCTTAGCAACTGTGCGCCGTCATCCCATCTCCCAGCTTTACAAAAGCCTCCAATGAGAGAGTTGTAGGTAAAGACATTTGATTTGATACATTTGGTTTCCATTTGATTGAAAAGGTTGAGGGCATCGTCAAGGCTCCCATCTTTACAAAAACTATCAATGATGATACTGTATGTGGCCACATCAAGCTTGATCTTTCTATCTTCCATGTTTCTGAGCAGATCCAAGGCCAAGGCAGTGTTCCCTGACTTGCACATTCTGTTCAAGATCGGACCATAAGTAACTGCATCAGGTTTGCACCCATTTCCCACCGTTCTATCTACTATAGATACTGCCTCAGACACTTTACCCTTGAGACAAAGTCCATTGACAAGAGTGTTGAGCGTGAAAAGGTTTGGTAAATGCCCACTCTGGACAATACGATCAACTAACTCCACAGCTTCAAAGACTCTACCCTCGAGACATAATCCATTGAGGAGTGTGTTAAATATGACAGTGTTAGGCTCATACCCTAGTTTCAACATCTTTCCAAAAACAGAAAAAGCAAAACCGAGTTTACGACTCCTACAGAAGCAGTTGATGATAATACTCAGAGTGTAGATGTTATGTGCAATCCCTTGCAACTCCATTTGCTTGCAGAGACCCAAAACGAGATCGTACTGTTTTGTTCTGGCAACTGCACTAAACAGTTTACTGAAATCAACGAGACTAGGAAGAGGACGAGACTGAATCATGGATTGAAACAGAGTAACAGCATCATCCTTCTTGATACCAACAATCCCACTTCTCAATATCTCTCTATACGAGAGATTTCTATCGCTCCTGCTCACACCACCAGAAAAGCCTCGTTCGAAGAAGAAATAATTTCTGAGAGTACCTGAATCAGTTGAAAGAGGATGAACCAATCTCAAAGCAGTAAGACGACTCCACCTCAGCATCATCTTAGGGCTTCAAATGAAATCGTTTGATTCTCTGAATCTCTATGCTAGTGACTAGTGAGTAGTGAGTGAGTAAGCGAGCTCTGGAAATTTTACGGGAGAGAGAAAACAAAAAGATGAAGACCGGTTAAGTAGTAATTCCGGTTCATTTAAATTTCGTGTCTTGTCTTTTTTTTTGTGTGTGTATACGTGTCGTGCCTCGTCGGTCGTTGTTTTTTTCTAACTATCGTCGGTCGTTTGTTTATGTGATTACTAGGGCCGGTCCGCGCTACGGGCGTGATGTGAATCTTAAAACAATTTCAACAATTAAATAAACATATAATATAAATTTTTATCATATAAAAATATACATATTAGTTAAATTTTGTACATGTCATTGTAATTGAAAATTTTTAGTTCCCATTGAGAAATTTGTGATTGAGTTTAAATTTATATAACAAAATGCAAATGATTTTAAAATCATGAGGAAAATATCTTTTTATATATATATCGTTAACATTAAATACATAATATATAAATCTAATTAAATATTTAAATATAATATTTTTGATATATATATATTGCTTACAGTAAACTAAATTTTAATTTTCAAACAACACTTAGGAAATACTAAAACAATTTTACTTTTGAGTTTTTATTTATATATATTTCTTTCTATCAGAATTTGAGAATGAATATTTTTTAAACCTAACAATATTATGGATGTACTAATTAGTCACTTTGTTTTCTAAAATTATTACTTTTATAATTATGTCAAAATAATTTCTGCTGTATTAATTATATTTTGTGAGGTATGTCACGCACCACTTGCGTTGATTTATTTTGATATGTATTTGTTTTAAAAGTATTGATGAATACAAATACGTAATATTCTTTTATTTTTCGTGTTGTATTTTGATATACCAAGCATATTTGGTGGAACAGAAGACTATCATTATTGTTGTTTTGCGTGCTTGTCAAGTCAGTTACGGTGCGAATAATCCATAATTCGAGTATGGAAAATAGATACCACCGTTATTGAGTAACCAAACTAATATTAATTTTCTTACTTGTTGTTTTAAAAGAGAATGTTTTGAGTAAAATAGGTTCATAAAATTATAACAATAAAGCTAGTTATTAGTTAGCCATCTCATGACTAACACTGATTTAACGAAGAAATAATTATCAGAACGATACTTCATTTTGAAGTCCACCAATAGACCAGCTCGCAAAAAATAAAAATTCTAGCCCTGTTATAAAGTGACATAAAGTAAGTTTGTAATGGACAGATTTTGATATCACAGCTCAAAAGTCGATGAATTTTCCCAGTGAAGCAACACTGTTGGGATTCTTTAGTATTTGAGTTCATCAAGTAACAACATACTGCGTGGCATTCTGAGAAAGGAAGTCTTGATCCAGCAATGCTATATCATACGTTAGAAACAACACATTTACCCTAGTACTGTAATAAGAAGAAGTCTCCATTAATTTGAAAAAAAAGACGTCTCCATTACTCTGTATAATCTTTTTCTTTTTTGTTTACTAAAATTTTGGAACAGCAAGGATTCCACGGAAGAAAGTCGCACTGATAAACAAATTAAAGATCAATTTTGAAATTATGACTTTGTTTACTAACTTCGTCGGTGTAACACAACACATTATAAATAGAACACATAAGAAGTAAAGCATACTGATCTGTAGCTTTGCAGAACAAAAGTAAAATATCTACACTTGCAATAGAAAAGATCAATAATAATCCAAATCTTGACAGAAATTTAACAGCTTTCAGAGAACAATAAGTAGGGAGAAAAAAAAACTTCGCAGAATCTTGGGTAGAGAGATCGATTGTAAGCAGCTAGATATTCTCAAGAATACCAAAGAACATCATGTTCTGGAGTGAACCTTTTGTCTCCCACAGCCCACCGTCCGTTACGCTCAAAGAACAAAACACAACTGCCAAAAATAAAGACACAATATCAAACAGTTAAACATCAAAAACTTGTCTTTAAAAAGCAGATCTCATTGATGACAAAATGACCCTCACAATTTTTAATGAAACTTCAGATAACTAAAAAAAAAATTAAACAGTTCAACATCAAAAACTTGTCTTTAAAAAGCAGATCTCATTGACGAACAAAATGACTCTCACAATTCTTAATGAAACTTCAGATAACTCAAAGAACATGAAGATTTTTTCATGATCTAAACACCAACCTCTTGATGACATAGTGGAGAGCTTAAAAAATTCTCAGATGCCTTAGCTGTGCGAAAGGAGAAGAAGTTAGAGATCAAAGAAAAAAATGCTCACATTTTTACATATAAGAAAAAGCTTAGAAACTGAAATAGTACTGCTTATGCGTCCTAGATCTGCAAAGGATCCAACAGTGAGAATAAGTCTTATTGAAACTGAAGCAGCCATATACTTTGAACCAAGTGAAGAAACCCTTACTGCTCATCTAAAACACAAAATAGAGTTTCTCAATCTAGGGTAACATGCAATCTAATTGAAACACGAAACACAATCATAATTTCAGTATATATTAAGAATACATCACATTTTGTTACACTAAGAGAAGAAGAAACTAACCGGTTAGAAGAGCGACGATGATTGACGGCGAAGAAGGAGATGGTGACTGAAAAACATGAACAGTACAAACAAAATCAACAAACGTATGCAAAATCAAGAGTACAGATGAGATGATGATCTACAGAAAGTAAAGTTGACCTTTTATAGGGTTAGAGACACCGCCTTACAGATCAAAACAATGCATTGAAGACTACATAGTGGGAGAGTGAATCAATGGGAGTTAACACAAACCCATAACTCCGACCGTTTCATATAGTAGGGAGAAGCAAAAACGTCAAATCGTCGCCGTTGATGCATAAGAGAGACGATCTTTTTTTTTCAATCAAACAAAATTAGGGTTGGAGTGCAGAAAATCTAACTGGGCCAGATACACCTTCCACTTTCAAGTCCAACCACACACACACGAACGAAGCCCATGACGAAATAAGTTTAATGAAACGCTGCACTTTGCAGAACTGGACACGTGGAGCCCTGAGGATTGAGAAAACTCTACTTTATAATAATAGATAATAATTTGTTTTTTCAGTAATGTCGACTGAGAAAAGAAAACGACGTCGCTTCACAACTTGTTCGACCGAATGCATCAACGAGTCCCTGTTTGGTATTTTAACGGTTAGAATGCATACAAAGCTATCAACTCAACGAAATTGCAAGAAAGTATTCAACCTCAAAGTCAACTTATGGTTCAGATTACGAGCTTTCCATATGAGACCTATCTAAGCTTTTATTATATATGTTCAAAACTCGAGAGACTCCCTTTCTACACTAAGCTATATATACCCATGAGATGATCATATTCAAAAACATTCTATATATTTTGATAACTCTGTTAGACAGAAAGCAAGATTCAATCACAAGAGAAGAGAAGATAGACTAATTGCTCACAGCTAACTTTTCTTAGACTTTCAAGGCTAATTAATTCACAAAGTCCAACCATGAAGACAAGTCAAATCATTTACAGACTGGGAAGCCAAACTAGTTTTAATTAATGTCTAAACTGATCATCGAAACACATTGCAGAGACGCGGGAACAATGGTTACTTGCTTATCAAGTTCCAGCATTTGTCAATACACAGATGCTCAACTGAACAATGACAGTCTGACAATGAATCAATGACAAAAGAGAAGAAACAAAGCAACATAAAAAGGAGAAGACAGCCAAAGATCTGCTTAGATGTAAGCCAAATATTGACGAATTCTGAAGCTTCCTTACATATCACCATATATGGATTTTCAAAGATCACTCGTGATAAAGGATCTGTTTTGGTGACCTCTGAAACTTCCTTCTTTTCCTTTCACGTACGTGAAGAGAAAGCGAACTGTCCAGGATGCAAACATGTTCATAACAAACTTGATCAAACAATAAGCTTCCACTTTTTTTAAATTCTTAAGCTTGTACTTTTCCTGCCTCGTGTGTGTATGCTATCGAGTGGTGAAATGGGATGCTTTACTTTCCATTACATATGTGCTTCAATTTCACCACGCTAAGGTTGAATTATATTTTTACTAGATGGAAGTGTGCATATTTAACTAATTCAAATTTTAATATTTTTAAAAAAAATCCAATCTAAATTATTTAAGTAGTTTAAAATATTAAATTATTAGAAAATATAATTTTTGTTATTATACATGTAAAACATATCATTATCATAATAATCTAATAAAGTTTTATTAATACTTTAAAATAACATAAAAGATAATCTACAAAATAAACTATCAACAATTATCAGTAAAGCTTATGAAAATCAAACACTTCTTCATCAAAGTCTTAAATACATTTGAATTTTCTTCATAAGAGTTTATAGTGACACATATTAACAAAATTTATAATAACTAAAAACATACTTCTATTTAAATAACAAATTTAAACTAAAATTAATAAATTATATATGTCTCGTAAAAGTTAGATTTTTTTATTAAAAATATTAATGGCAAGAGATTGTATTTTTTGACATCATCACCCTTAAATTCAAATTAGCAAAAGGAATGAATATGCATAATATAGATTCCAAAATCTTGATGTAAATGAATCGAATTACTTAGCTATTTTTTATTGGTGAGATAATTTGGTGGCATAAAAGTGAACAATACTTTCCTTTTAAAATAAATAAAAATAAAAATAAAAAATTTTAATATTGTTAAAATAAAAATCTTAACAAGGCTATAAATTATTTCTAAAATTTGATATAACTCTTTAATAATAATTATCTCTGAATGTAATGAAAAAAAATATTAAATAATCACTAAAATGTTTAAAAACTAACAATTCAAAAAGTTAATTATGAAATTAATAACTAAACCTAAATAGTGGAATATGACAAAGAAACTTCTAAGCATGACAAATAATCAAAATATTATAAAATCATGGAAAATATGACAAGTAAGCAAAACTCAATTTATCACCTAAAGTTATTCGAAAATATGAAAAATAAATAAAATTACCAATCAAAGTTATTAGGAAAAATTACCAACTATGACTCAAAACTTAATTGGACCTACAAAAGTAAACCCAAACTTGAATCAAATGCAAAAATAACTTTAAAGGCTATTGAAATTACAACCAGCCCCTTGGGTACAAACAAAAAAAACCGATTTTTTTTACGTTTATAGCTCTCGTACGTCGTCTGGCCGGACGACTTTCGCTAAGTCGTCCAGATGACTTAGATGAAAGTCGTCCAGTCTAATTCTTCTTAAAAATAATTTAAAAATTTTGTAAAAAATATTTTGATGAGTAGAAAATTGAAATTATGTAATTAACATATGTTCTAAGATATATAAATTAAGATATAACAAAAGTTAATTGTTTTCAATATAGATGAGTGAAAGTAGTGAGTCATGATATTCTTTGGTTTAGGTTTTGCAAACATATGTTGTAATATAGTATGTGTTTTTAAGGTTAGATTTTGGAAAACCTGAATGTTTTTTTGAAAAATTAAAATTTTGCCTATATGTGTTTATTTCTCAGTATAGTAAACACTTTTTAAGTTTAATTTGCTTTTATAAGTGGTTATTTAGTTAATTTAGTCAATTTAGTTTAAGGGTTAAATATAGGGTTTTGGACGACTTAACTTTAAATCGTCTGGTGAAAAGTTTAAGCTAGACGACTTACATGTAAGTCGTCCAAATATTCGCGATTAAAAATATTTAAATTTCCCTTTAAAAATTATTTAGTTTTCCGCTAAAAATATTGAAGTCTTCTGATGAATAATTTAAACCAGACGACTTACAAGTAAGTCGTCCAAATATTTGCGCTTAAAAATATTTTAATTTCTCGCTAAAGATATTTTAGTTTTCCGCTAAAAATATTTTAGTTTCCTGCTAAAAATATTGAAGTATTCTGGACGACTTACAAATAAGTCGTCTAGAAAGTATTCTATTCAGAAGACTTAATGGAAAGTCTTCTGAATCAAAAATATTTAACCTAATTGAATTTTTTTTGTCTCCCTATATAAAGAAAATTTTACACATTTTTCTCCTTCTCTTATATGGCTGCAACAAAAATGTAATGTTCATCACTCTAAAACTTTCAACCTCTCTCTAATCTTTTGAAATTATAAACACCAAGCTTTATATCATTTTATTTTTTTTGTCTCATGTCTTTCTCACTAATTTATCTTGTTTTTGCAGGTTTTTCATCACATGTTTCTTAACTTCCACTTATTTAAAGGTAGATCTATTAATTTTAGACATGTATTTTTATGTCTGATTTTTTTTCATTTGGTAACTTCTTGTTGCATAAAGTTTTTATTTTTTTTTCAAACTAAAACTCTTCAAACCCACTCTAATCTCTTAGACTTGAAAACACCAAACTTTATATAAATTTTTCAGTTTTGTCTCATGTCTTTCTCACTAATCTATCTTTTTTGCAGGTTTTTAATTAGATGGTTTTCATCTTCCACTTAAATATGTACGTTGTGTGTTCTATAGAAGTATATCTATCTAATCTTCCACTCATTTTCTCTGTTTTTAAGTCATTTAAACGATTTTGGATGTGCAGGTTCTCCAAATCTGGGTATGCAGGGTTTTCAAATCTGGAAGACTTCCAGGAAGTCTTCCACCTTCCAGACGACTTACAGGAAGTCATCTGGACCTCTTGGAAGTCGTATGGACTTCTTGGAATTCGTCTGGACCTTCTGAAAATCGTCTGGACCTCCTGGAAGTCGTCCGGACCTCCTGGAAGTCGTCCGGACCTCCTGGAAGTCGTCCGGACCTCCTGAAGTTGTCCGGACCTCCTGGAAGTCGTCTGAACCTCCTGGAAGTCGTCCGAACCTCCTGGAAGTCGTCCGGACATCCTGGAAGTCGTCTGGACATCCTGGAAGTCGTCCGGACCTCCTGGAAGTCGTCCAGACCTCCTGGAAGTCGCCTGGACCTCCTGGAAGTCGTTCGGACCTCCTCAAAGTCGTCCGGACCTACTGGAAGTCGTTCGGACCTACTGGAAGTCGTCCGGACCTCTTGGAAGTCGTTCGGACCTCCTGGAAGTCTTCTGGACTTCGTGGAGTCCAAGCTTGTCTTTATAGATGAATGATCTATAATAGTTTTGTTTGTAGTCTGTTTTGTGATTTTTATGTGTATTCCCTTAGCTGTGATTTTTTTGTAAAATCATTAATAATGTTTCCAAAATGTAATATATGTGCTAACAATGTGTTTACAGATTTACAAATCAATGAAATAAATTATTTCAATAGCTTTTCTCTTATCTTTGGATCTCGCATATGCAATAATAAACTCCAATAACCTTCTTCTCATCTTAATAAGTAAGAATGTTAGTAGCCTCATATTGATACAACATTTTAAGACGCATTTTAACCATTCTTCCAACTCATAACAATATTCATCATTGGTGTATATAACAGTGATGAAAACAAACAATAGTAACTAGTCAAAGCATATCACATTTTTTACAAGTTTGTGTTGAAAATATTTTCTTTGTAGAAGACTTATCAGATGACTTTCCTGTAAGTCGTCTGATAAGTCTTCTGTAATTGTTAAATTTTCTGACTTGTATTGTTTTATATGCAGCATATGGATGATTTTATTCTCCATAAAATACATGTACCTAACGCATCATCTGCAGAAATTCAAAATAAAACACATTAACAAACATAGAACATGTATGAGTTAAAAACACATTAGCTATAAACTTTGATTAACATGAATATTAGCAACCTCATAAATATCACCAATTATGTTATAAATTTCATTCAGTGGTCCTAATATTGATTAATATACATGAAATAATAAGAAAATGTTCAATAATCTTTATAGTATTAGAGAAAAATGAAATTTTAGTAAACATTGACGCAGATGACTTACAATTAAGTCGTCTGGAATTCTTCGGAAGACTTACAAGTAAGTCGTCTGGAGATGTCATTTTTGCAATTGATTTTTAAATTGGATGACTTACTTGTAAGTCGTCCAGTTTTGTTTGTTAAAAAAACTTCAGNGTAAGTCGTCTAGGATAAACGGGTTGGTTTTGCATTTGACTGAATTGTGTCAGATATTTGACTTTTCCTGGACGACTTACTTTTAAGTCGTCTCTGAAAAAACAAAAAACTCCATATTTTATTATTTCTAGATGACTTACATATAAGTCGTCACAAGTTAGTTTAAAATTCGAAAATAAAACTTAAGTATTTAATTATCCCAGACGACTTATAAGTAAGTCTTCCAACTAGACGACTTACAGGAAAGTCGTCCGAGATAAGCAAGGTTTGACCAGAATCTCGGAAAAAAATATCTGGACAACTTAACTTATCTGGGACGACTTTCAAGTAAGTTGTCTAACTGGACGACTTTCAAGTAAGTTGTCTAACTGGACGACTTACGTTTAAGTCTTCTGGGAAAAATAAATATTTAAGTTTATTTTCCAATTGCAAAACTAACTTGAGAAGACTAACTTGTAAGTCTAGCTTTAATAAAATATTGATTTTATATTTTCCCAGAGACGACTTACAAGTAAGTCGTCCAAGAAATTTTAAATATCTGACACAATTCGGTCAAATGCAAAACTAACTCGTTTATCCTGTAAGTCATTTGAAGTTTTTTTTAACAACAAAACTGGACAACTTACAAGTAAGTCGTCTAGTGCGTCTTCTACAGCCAGAAGACTTACCCGTAAGTCTTCTAGACGAACAGATCTGGAAAAAATTCAATTTCATACCTTACATTAGTGAGATGAATTCCTTAACACACATAAGTCTTCTCCAACCACATATAACCTCAAACGAAAGTAACCCACCAAGAATCATAAGCTTGAATGACTCTATGAACCATAAAAAATTAGAAAAAAATATTTGAGTTTTTTTGATGAATATGAAGACAAAGTGAAAAGATGTTGTTTTTAGTTCATAACAATTGATAAAGAGAGAGTGTAAATTTATTTGAGGTTCATTAAGAGCTTCAAAATGGTTGTTCATGGTGGTTAGGGTATTGATGGCAATGACAATCTTGTAAATACTTGAAGATGATGATGTTGAGAGAGTAAAAATGTCATTTTCGAAAAGAAAAAAAATGAATGGCATTTTTGTGAATAATGTGAACTTGTGGGGTGAATATGACAAAAGAAAAATCAAAAAGAAGGAGAGGTTAGTTTTATGTTTGACTTTGAGTTTTGAGTCAAATTTGCAAAAAGCCCATTAAAACATAATAAATAATTAAATTATCTAAAATTATGGAAAACATGACAAATAAACAAAATCACCTAAAATTATAGAGAACATGATAACTAAGCAAAATCACTTCTCAAATAATAGTATAGACATATAGTTAGGTTGAATAAACTCTATAAACACCATATAGCCTGCTTTACTTACCATATTTAATGAATAAATAGCAAGTAAACCTTGTTTGTTTTGTAAAAAAAAGGAAAATAATACTAAAATATAAATCTAATATTTAGCACTTATTTAGGTTTGGTTGTGTATCATCAAATATATTTTCAGATTTCTTTGTGATTGTCCCAAAATAAAATTAAATGATAAATGGGGTTCAACATAATTATAGAGAAAATGACACATATACCACTAAACCAAGTTTTTCTTCCCAATCTACCATTCAATATTCAACATCACAAAACTAACATTCATTAAAGTTAGTCAATTACTTTTTTGTCCCTCCTCTTGGTTAATTAAAAAAAAATTGAGATTTTAAAATCTCAAAAATCAATCCCGTCGTCGTCGTCTTCTTTCTCCTCCTTTTTGGTCGTCGTCTTCTTCTCCTCCTTCCTCGC
>OVBX01007247.1:0-11028 GCA_900406325.1 Erucastrum elatum
AGAACCTCTATAAATTAATAATCTATAAATTAATAATTTCTATAAATTAATAAATTTTTCCGGTCCCAAGTTAGGCCGGTGTTAAATATAACACAAATCGATAAAATAATAAGATAATATGTTCTATTAATTTTTCAACATGTCCAATTGATATGGGGTTATGTCCATTTAATTAGATCAACGATGGAGAGATATAATTCTATAATTTTACGTGTTATATAACAGTATATGTAACTACCTCTTCTTCCCCATATTTGTCGAAAACAAAACCTTGAGATAACTGCTAATATTTATATCAATATTATTAAAAGAGCATTATGCCCTATTAATATATGTTGTGTCCAATTTAAATTATAACCATCTTAATATAACTGTTTATGAATTAGCATATTTTATAACTGAAGATGAATTCACCGCTTCCACTAACAACGAATTTATGAAACCGCAATATTCTTTTTTTTAAACTAACCGTAAGTTCCTCATAACTATTAAAAAGTGATAGGTATAATATTATTCATTACAACAAAACTTATACGTGGTTATATACTTATATACACTTTACGAAATATTCCTTTCATGATGATCAACTATTCCACATAAAAATCATTAATGGAGAAATACCCATACAGCCAAAATAGAAACACGCTTTTCATAATTTTTGTTAGTTTTAGACAAAAATAAAAAATATTTTTGTCAAGGTTATCTTTATAATATATAATTATAAATATTTGTTATTATCATTATATACAACAACCAACAGCCCATGAGTAAAAATCATAGCAAGTATATATAAGGATATAACTGAATAATATATAGTTTTCAAAACAGATTAAAATTTAGACCAAAACACTAAAAATTCATGAATCAATTAAGATAAATAAATATAAATATCTGTTTTTAAGAAAATTAAATTATTTAATCTATATATTCTATTTAACTAGGAACATGATCTGTTAATATTATTATGGAAATATTATTTATAAAATATATTCTACGGATTTTAGTTTAACGGGTTTTAAATAGGTTATTCTATTAAAATTATTAATTAAATGTGATTTTTATTTGAAATTAGTGAACACCATATTAAACAATTTTCATATATATAACAAAATATATTAAAAATTATTTTTCATAACATTTTTCAGAAATTTGTTCGGTCTTTGGTGTGAGTTAAATTTGTCGTTGATTTTGGATACAACACTTTAAGAACCGTTCGAGTATATAGACCGATATCTAATAGGTTATGAAACTTTGATTTACAAGTCGATTCCGAGTCTGATTTTTTTGATACGAATGTTTTTGACTAATTATTTTAGATAACTACTAATAAAATATGATATATTTCAAACTTTTGGAGTACAGTTTAAAAATAATTTATGAAATACATATGACATAAATGTATAGTTATGCAACCGAACATATTTATTATAGTTACCAAAAAGGATTTAAATTAAATTAATACTAAAAACAAATATAACTGAAAAAAATAACAAAAACTAGAGATTGACCCGTCCTCAAGAGGGCGGGTATGTTATTTATTTTATTTCTGGAAAATATTAAATTTATTTGATATCAAGAGGGCGGGTATTATTTATTCAAATTAAAAAATATATATTAGTTAACAAATAATTACAGTTTTTTAGCAATTAATACAAATAATATCAAATTTACTTTATAAATTTTTTTTAAAAAAAATACAACTTTATATCAAATAAATTTGATATTTTCCAAAAATAAAATAAATAATATACCCGCCTTCTTGAGGGCGGGTCAATCTCTAGTAATATTTTTAAATCTTCTATGTAAATATATAGTCCACTTAAAATCATAAATTAATAATCTATCTATATATAATTTTTATATAAGTTCAACCTAAATATTATATTGTTGGTTTATATTCACAATGAAACTTTTTTTATTTTTTTAATATTTCAATATAATTTGATATTATTTAGTAAAATTATACTGAAAACCACTTAGCAATTCTATGAAACATAAAAAATATACACAAAATAAGATAATAAAACAATATGGAAGTCAAAGTTATAAAATTTAAATAATGTGCATACGGTAAAATGAAATATTTTCTTTTATTATAAATAAAAAATATTCAAAAATAGAAAAAAATGTAAATTAGGAAACTTTTGTAAATTAATATATCTATAAATTAATAAAATTTCAAAGTCCTAACAATATTAATTTATAGAGGTTTTACTGTAGTTACATAAACTTTTTACAAACATGCATAGATTAGCATCCAAGCAGCTTCCAACTAGGGGTGGACATTTTATCTATTAAATTTGATTCGATTCGTTATTCGTATTCGATCCAAAAATTCTGGATATCCGTAAATTTTCGAAGCAAAGCAAAAAATCAATATCCGTTAAAATCGAAACAAATCACAAATATTAAAATTTTGAGAAGCAGATATCTGATCCGATCCGTCAATATATAAATACATGTATATCTTGATTATATTCAAAGTTTTAAATGTATAAAATTGTATAATTATTATTCTTAACATATGATTTGACAAGTTCTATTCACATTGTTACTTATAGAAAAAGTATTACATAAAAGGAAAAGAAAAAATGTATGATAACTATATATTTTTTCTTAAGTTTTGTGTTATTATAATTGTTAATTAAGTTTAATAGATTTACAAAATATGTAGATTCACTACTTCTTTTAATTTTTATCTTATATATCATGAAAATATATTTTACAAAATAAATTTGTATCAAATTCTTAAGATTATTCGTACTAATCAAAACATATGAGATATCCATAAGTATTCGTAAACATCCGCAAATATCTATTTATTTTTCGGATGTCTGTTTTTCCGAATATCAATATTTCTCTGAAACAAGACAGATTGAAAAATTAGATATCCATAATATACAAAACAAATATCAAATAACTTCAAAAAACCCGAACATCTGATCCGTGTCCAAGCATACTTCCAATTAGCCTTCCAACTAGCCAGAAAAGATTGATGTTAGGTCCATATAGAAGGGTCAAAAGAGAGACTTAAAGGGTACATAAACAGTAACAGTACAGCCCATAAAAGGCCCATTAGTTTTTGTCCAGACCGTATTAGATTCCTTTAACGCAGATACCGATTCCATTTGTCAAGGACTCAGAATTCAATCCGCCGAAGAAACCTCTATTCACTAAACACAAGAAATCAATCTTCTTACCGTAGAACACGGTCACCTCTCCGCCGAATCGTCTGCGATCGTCCGTAACCGGAGAAAGAAATCGATCACCATCGCTTCTCTCCACCCCCCGATCGACAGGTCCATTTCTTCAATTTAGTAAAATTGCAATTGAATTGAAGAATCAAACCAAACAATGTCTGGCNTTCGCTGCTCCAAGGGATCCCGGAAGGAGTCGCTCTCCGATGCCTCGCCTACGTCCCTTTACACCACCACCCCAACCTAGAGCTCGTCTCCCGCTCCTGGCGCTCAGCGATACGCAGCCGCGAGCTCTTCCGCGTCCGCAACGAACTCAAATCGTCAGAATCTCTCCTCTGCGTCTGCTCTTTCGATCCAGAGAACACGTGGCAAGTCTACAGCCCCTCCTGCGACCGCTGGCTCACCCTCCCTCTCCTCCCGTCCCCGATCCGCCACCTCGCTCACTTCGGAGCCGTCGCAACCTCAAGAAAACTCTTCGTGTTAGGCGGAGGCAGCGACGCCGTGGATCCCTTAACCGGCGATCACGGCGGCACCTTCGCTACCGACGAGGTCTGGTGTTACGACTTCGTCGAGAGGAAATGGAGTCAGCGAGCTTCGATGATTGTGCCTCGGTCCATGTTCGCTTGCTGCGTTCTAGACGGGAAGATCGTCGTCGCTGGAGGATTCACGACTTGTAGGAAGTCGGTTTCCGGTGCGGAGATGTATGATGTTGAGAGTGATGTGTGGAGTTCGTTACCTGATCTTAACAGGACTCATAACTCGCCTTGTTCGGGTTTGGTGATCGGAGGGAGAGTGTGTGTTTTGCATAAAGGTTTATCTACGGTGCAGGTTCTTGAGAGTGTTAAGGTGGGGTGGGAGGTGAGGGAGTATGGTTGGCCTCAGGGTCCGATGGCTGTTGTTGAGGGTGTGGTTTATGTGTTGAGTCATGGAGTGGTGTATAAGCAAGATAGTGGTGATGATGAGACGTCATGGAAGATGGTTGCGTCGGCGTCGGAGTTTAAGGCGAGGATTGGGATGGCGATGGCGAGTTTGAGTGGTGAGGTTTTGTTGGTTGGTGGCGTGATTGGACCTGATAGGCATTGGGATATTAAGCCGTTGTCGGATGTTGATGTTTTGACGGTTGGGAGTGATCGTCCGGTTTGGAGGAAGGTGGCTCCGATGACGAAGTGTTGTGGAACGGTTCTTGGTTGTACGGAATTGATAATCTGATGGGAGTGTGATGTAAGACGATAGTTTTTTTTTTCTGGTTTTGTTTGTTTTGTATGTTCTGTTTTGGTCAGAGTATGTCTTTGTTTTTCTGTCTGTCTGTTATAATGTTTTGTTTATTGTTTCATTCTCTTTGAGATAAAGAAACATCGCAAAGCTTTAAGAAGATATCATCATCTCCAAGTTGTGGGATAAAATCTAAAAAGAGTTGGTGATTCCTTCTTACTCTCTTTTTAGGACGATTTCCAGTGTATCGTTCATTTCCTTTTTTACTCCCTCGCCTGTGAGGTGATTCCCTTTACCGGCCAAAGGTGCTACGGTATTTAAGTAAACTTGTGTTTGCTAATTAATCGACTTCCATAAAATTCTCCCATAAATTCCCCTTATTTCCTTTTCTTTATCCTTTTCCACCTCACCTCAATTATTTTCTTTCCCTTTCTTCGTTTTCCTTGTCAATCAAGTTCCAAATTTCCAATGATTTCCTTCAAAAGAGTAATCAAATATCGTAGTCTTTATTACGAGGTCCCTCTTACTACGGTGGAGATACTCCCAAAACTTAACCAATCTCACCGGAAGCTTTCGCAGCTTAAGAAAATGGCAGAGAATCTTCACAACGCTATTGGAGCCATGTCTTTGATTGACGATGACCCCATCGTGCTACCAGATGAACCGGAGTTTAGGGTCTTTGCGGCCAACGAGAACAGTCTTTTGGGTAGACTCCTGAATCCCGACTGCCAAATAATGGCGAAGATGATTGACTACATGCCCACTGCATGGAGACTAGTTGGAAGAGTGAGAGGTATCGCTCTATCAAGGGACAGGTTCCAGTTCCTCTTCGATAGAGAAGAAGATCTCCTCACGGTATTGAAAGATCGTCCTTGGTCGTATAACCGCTGGACTATGCTGCTAGAAAGGTGGTGCCCCTCGCCTCCAAGGGACTTTCTTACTTCTCTGGAAGTCTGGATCCGTATCAGAAACATTCCTTTGAAGCATTACACCTCTGGTACGATGTATACGCTGGCTAAAAAGATTGGACATGTAGAAGAGCTTGCCTACGACCCCAAAGTCTCGCAAACTACGGACTACATCAGAGCTAAAGTGACTCTCAAGGTTGAGAACCCTGCGTTTGAAGCCAAAAACCTTCTTCTGCCTTCAGGAGAAATCTCTGTAGTGACTTATGAATATGAGAAAATTCATAAACGATGTTTCTCGTGTTTCCGGCTAACCCATGAGAAACAACGCTGCCCATACACTAAGAGGAGAGCACCTGCTGCAGATCAGAGCATCCAACGAGTCACTGCAGCAGAACCCTCTACTCAGAAGTTATCAGTAATGAACGTTGACAAAAGGTCTGATGCTGCTCCCCCAGGGTTTCCAGCTCTTTTCCCGGAGCTATCTCCAGAAGATCAGAGAATGGCCATCCAGTACATCTCTCATGCTGATGATACAGAAAGGAGAGCAAGGATACAACGGGTTAGACAGTCCATTGAGGATACTCCAAAGGTTCCGGAAGTCATGCTCAGGATCTCTCATGATTTGAATAAGGACAAGGGTCATGTCTTTAACTACAATAAGGAGGTGACAGAATCTTCAGTGCACTCAAGATTGGGGAAGGCTCCAGCTCTTTCCCTTCCGGAGCCCCTGAGTAAGGGATATGAATCAGAGGTCTCGGTGGATCAAAGTCGTTCTCCTAGATTTAAGGTCCAAGGTGCTACGGTTTTCAGATTGGGTCCTCATCAACCAACTGTCTCTACCGGCACTTTGGGACCTAAGAAGAAAGATAGACGGCGTCCTCCGTCATGGGTGCGAAAAAACAGAGCTCGTCTTCATCCCCCCCAAATGACTGAAGATCCACATGTGACAAGCTCAGATTCGTCTGGTAAAAGGAAGGCAGATACCTCAACAGGCGCTCAAGTTAACAAATCTCCAAAAACACAAGAATCTACGGTGGCTTCCGATTTGAAGCCGCTGCCATCCCAATGAGCATTTGGAGCTGGAACTGTCAAGGTGCAGGAAGCACTGAGACAGTTCAACGGTTAAGGGAGATTCGTAAAAACTTTTTCCCTGACCTTTTGTTCCTGATGGAGACTAAGCAACAGCGTAGGTTTTTGGAAGATTTGAAGTTAGAGTTGGGTTATGATAATTTGTGTGTCGTCGATCCTGTTGGTAGGAGCGGTGGTCTGGCTTTACTGTGGAAGAGTAGTTATGATGTTGAGATTCTGTTGAGTAACAAGAGAGTTATTGACATCAAAGTGAAGCTGGGTTCGTTAATGTTTTTTATTTCTTGTGTTTACGGGGATCCTGTGAAAGAGCATAGGAAGAAGGTGTGGGATATGTTACTGGATATTGGAATTACGAGGAATGATCCTTGGCTCCTCCTTGGTGATTTCAATGAGCTCCTTAGCAATGAGGAAAAGGAAGGTGGTGCGGTTCGTGCAGAGTCATCCTTCTGGGATTTCCGAAACTTTGTCAACAACTGCAAACTACGAGAACTTAGGAGTACTGGAATCTCACTGTCGTGGGCTGGCAAGAGAGATAAGGTATGGGTTAAGTGCAGACTGGATCGTAGTTTCGGGAATGATGAGTGGTTCCGGATATTCCCTCGCTCTCAAACTGAATACTTAGAGATGAGAGCCTCAGACCATCGTCCAATCCGTGTTGATTTTGTTTATGAACCGGATGATAGGGGAAAAGGAAGATTCTACTTTGATGCAAGATTGCTTGGAAAAGCGGGGATTGAGAAGATTGTGGAGAAAGGGTGGAATAAACCTGATGAAAAAGGGAACCAGAACCTAATGGAGAGGATCATCAACTGTCGTCGGGAGCTGGCGAAATGGAAACGTTCTCTACACATGAACTCCAAAGACAATATTGAGAGATTGTCTAAAAGATTGGAAGAAGAAATTGCCAAACTTCATCCAAACTTTGCAACAATGTCTCGTCTCAAGAGTGAGCTTGCTGAGGCTCATAGACAGGAGGAGTTATTCTGGAGACAGAAATGCAGAGAAATGTGGCTTAAAGATGGTGACAAGAATACAACTTTCTTTCACAACAGTGTAAAAGGCAGAAAGATTAAGAACAGAGTCTTGATGCTTAAAGATGAACTTGGAACAGAGCTGTTCTCAGAGGGTGCGAAAGGAAACTTAGCAGTGGAGTACTTCAGAGACCTCTTCATGAGCACTAACCCTCAGGACCTTGAATCTCTTTTTGAGGGTTTTGAAAGCCGTGTGACCTCAGAGATGAACGCAAACCTCACTAAGCCAGTGACGCCTGAGGAGATTAAATTAGCTGCCTTCAGCATCAAGGGATCGAGCGCACCTGGTGAGGATGGTTTGACAGGAGCTTTCTACCAAAAATTTTGGCACATAGTTGGTCAGAACATCACAGAAGAAGTCCAGGGTTTTTTCAACTTTACGAAAATTCCGGAAGGATGGAACCATACACAGCTGTGTCTCATTCCGAAGATTCAGAATCCCACTATGATGAAGGATATGAGGCCGATAAGTTTGTGTACTGTACAGTACAAAATCATCTCGAAAATTCTGAGTGAACGTCTAAAGCTCATCCTCCCCACGTTGATATCTGAAACCCAAGGTGCTTTTGTTTCAGAGCGTTTGATATCGGATAACATCATTGTAGCTCATGAGATGGTTCATGGACTAAGGACCAACGACTCAATTGGAAAACAATTCATGGCGATTAAGACTGATATGTCGAAGGCCTATGACCGGGTTGAGTGGTCTTTTCTTGAGGTTCTCCTCGAAAGACTTGGTTTTGACCATCGATGGATCCGTTGGATTATGACTTGTGTATCCACGGTATCGTACACAGTGTTGCTTAATGGTCAAACCCACGGCCTCATCAGACCAGAGCGTGGTTTGAGACAAGGTGATCCGATCAGCCCCTTCCTCTTTATCCTTTGTGCAGAAGCCTTGATAAATGTGCTGAATACGGCGGAGAAGAAAGGAGAAATACATGGAATCAGGCTGAGTAAGGAGGGACCAGCAGTTCATCATCTGCTGTTTGCTGATGATAGCGTCTTGATGTGTAGAGCAGATGAAAAGGAAAGCTTGGCCATTGTAGAATGTCTTCGTCAGTACGGTGAGGCCTCTGGTCAAGTAATAAACAAGCAGAAGTCGTCTGTAATATTTGGTGCAAAAATCCCCGGTACCACCAAGGAGATGATCAAACGCGTCCTAGAGATAGATAAAGAAGGTGGGGATGGTACTTACTTAGGTCTTCCGGAGTGTTTCCAAGGATCAAAGAAAGAGCTACTGAGCTTCATTCGGGAAAAACTACAAGGACGCCTCCAAGGTTGGTTTCTCAAAGCTCTCTCCCAAGGAGGCAAAGAGATACTCTTGAAGTCGATTGCTTTGGCACTACCTGTGTACGCCATGTCTGTGTTTCGGTTACCAAAAGACCTATGTGACAAACTCACAAGTGCCATGGTTGAATTCTGGTGGAGCAATGGATCTAACAAAAAGAAGATAGCATGGGTAGCATGGCAGAGGCTGTGTAAACGAAAAGAGGAAGGTGGGTTAGGTTTTCATGACATCGGTTCCTTTAACCAAGCCTTACTTGCGAAGCAAGCATGGAGGATACTGAAGAAACCGGAATCTTTGGTAGCGAGAGTCCTCAAGAGTAAGTACTGGAAAAATGGGAATTTCCTAGACAGTGGTGTGGGAACTAGACCCTCTTATGCTTGGAGAAGCATTCTATATGGCAGAGAATTGCTAGAAAAAGGGTTGATCAAGAAAATTGGTAATGGGAATGACACGAAGGTTTGGACTGATTGTTGGATTCAAGATCCTCATCCTCGACCTCCAATGTATAAACCTGATATCATTGTTGACCTTACCTTATCGGTTTCAGACCTCATGATCCCTAATACTTCCATCAGGGACGCTCAGAGAATCAGAGACATGTTTGTAGAGGAGGATGCGCCTCGGATTCTAAGCCTAAGACCTGCAACACACACTACTGATCGTTTGAGCTGGGCTTTTACAAAAGATGGCGTCTATACTTCTCAGAGTGGCTATAAAATGATTGAATCACTACGCCCTGGTTGTACTATGCTACCCCCTGTAGAGAGGAGATTATGGCGTGACATTTGGAAGCTGAAAACCTCTCCTAAGATAAAACATTTTGTTTGGAGAGCCTTAGCAGGTGCTTTAGCGGTGGCTGATCAACTTCGAAGTAGGGGCATCCCGGTTAATAGGAGCTGTAAACAATGTGGGCATGGAGTGGAAAGCATTTGTCATGTTCTCTTCAACTGTCCTGTTGCTGTAACCACTTGGGGTGACGCAGGCTTGCCTCTTCCTCCGCGTGGACTATCCCAAAACTCTGTTTTTCTTAACATTCTCCACCTTGTGGCGTGTATCAGACGTAAAAGTTGCTCTTCACAGCTCCAGCAACGTATTCCATGGATCCTGTGGAACTTATGGAAGGCACGAAATGCCTTAGTCTTTGAAAAAATTCAGATGGGATCCTGTAACTATTCTGAGGAAAGCAGAAGAGGAAGCTAAGGAGTGGTGGGATGCGAATCTCCCTGAGGAACAATCTTCATCTACTGACCAAGAGCTAAAGAATAAGGAGGTCTCATGGATCCAGCCCCCTCCTGAGATGGTGAAATGTAACATTGGAGTCTCATGGTCACCTTCCACCAAGCGAAGTGGTGCTTCATGGGTTGTGAGAGATAGTAGAGGCAAGGTCCTGATGCATAGCCGTCGCTCTTATGTTGAGGTTGCCTCCCTCCACATGGCAGAACTTCTTGCAACAGCATGGGCGGCTGAGTGTATGCGCACAATGCGGAAAGATAATATCATCTTTGAATCCAGTTTCCTGCTGGCTAGAGCTAGTCTTCTAAGCTCTTGTCATTCTTCGGAAATAGGAGGAATTGTAAACCAGATCCTGTGTAACATCCACAGCCTTCATTCATGGTCCATGGAATACGTTTCAGTGGACAGAAACAAGGTGGCGACACGAATTGCTGAAAGTGTTACTGCAGATGGAAGATATCAATCCTATATTGCCAACAACGGTTCGACTTGGCTTGCTTCTCTCATCAATAAGGAGACAGAGGCCATGTGTTGCCATGTTGGTAGAAGTTCTTGAGGTTTTCTCCCTCGGAATTTTCAGTTTCTTTCTTATGTTTCTTGTCCCTTATCATGCCTACTGCTGTGTGTAACTTTCTTTAGCCTTAGTGGCTCTACTTTTGTTCTGTTTCTTTGCCTAAAAGGGCTTAATAATATGCAGTGTTAAAAAAAAAAAAAAAATCTAAAAAGAGTTGGATTTACAAAGTGACTTGCACATTGTTTTATACAACAGAGAATAATACATGAAACCTGAGTTTCTGTTTTCTTTTTATATGTCAAGAGAGAAATAATAAGTCTAATGTCGAAATGAACACGATCAATACAAACTTGAAAAGAAAAAACTTTAACGTTTCTTCTTCTCTTTGAACCTTCAACTTTAATCTGTCAGGCAGTGCTGAAGCTGAGAGCAAATTCTTCAGCAGCTAAAAGGGTTTTGTTGGAGATGTGGGAAACATGTTCTGTATCTATTATTGTTCGTGCCTAGAACGGTTCAGGAGACAATAAAGAAAGAAGTGGGACGAACAAAGACG
>OVBX01007249.1:0-11026 GCA_900406325.1 Erucastrum elatum
ACCCTAATCAACTTTAAAACGTGTAGTCAATTATATGAAGATGTGAATCGTATATATATATCCCTATATGTTGACCTTGCAACAACGCAGTTGAAGAACTACCACCAGCTTGAGACGGTTCCGTACCAAAGCTTGAGACGTTTACACGGTTCTCAACCATCCTTTACATTGCNTCCTATTTTTTATATTCCTATTTGTATTCCAAATTAAATATGTAAATCAATAAACGTGACATGTCATATTCTTAAATATGTAAATATGTAAATTTACTTAAATTTTATATTCTTATTTTCATTCCAAATTAAATATGTAAATCAATAAGTGTGACATGGCAAAATCATAGTTACAATTATCATAAATTAGTATGAATTGTGTCATGTCATATTTTATATGTGACATGTCATCATTTATTTTGTGAAACTGATTCTAGAGAAGACATGTGGCGAAATCATTTTGCAAATAATATATAAGATATATATACAATATATATTGTGTTTTAAATGGACTATTTTGTTTCAATTTACTTGAAATTTTGAGATTTTAAGTTATTTTAAATTTATTGGAAATTATTAGCTATTTACAGTTTTTTATAATTGGTTAATTAATTTAAAAATATATTCTTAAAGAAATGTAATTTTCTTAATTTTTGTGCCCTAGAAAAAAACATCATGTGTTATGAAATAGATGAAATATAAATAGTTATAAAAGTGTTGCATTCTATGGTTATTTTAGCTCGGGAACTTCAAGTGGGAATCCAAAGATATTTCCAGCGAACAACATCGTATATGAGAATATTAAGATCAGCCTTACAATAGCATCTGTCATCATGTCCAAGTAATTTCCACATGCATCCTTCTTTTTACATATTTGACGCTTTCATGACAACGATGGATTGATTTCTTATATTTATTTTAATTAACATTAAAGGTATTTCGATGGTTATAAGCGAGGAAAGGTGATGAGCTTTACCTTCCTTCAACCGATATCTACAACTCCTTGTGGTTTGCCGCTTGCTCCTGTGGTAACAAGCTTCACAAACAGCGAATATTATAGGAGCCTGGCAACACGTAGTACAAACCCCGACCAGATCATAATGTGTCCGGATACCAAACAGAGAATGTACTGTCAACTTCTCTGTGGTCTTGTCCAGAGAGATGAGGTTGTAAGTGTTGGTGCTATGTTCGCTTCTGTTTTGGTTCAAGTTATCCATTTTCTTGAAAATTACTGGAAAGAGTTGTCAAGTAATATCAGACGTGGCCACGTCAGCGAGTGGATCACCGACCTTAGTTGTCGAGACTCTGTCTCTACCGTCCTTGTTGAGCCAAATCCAGAATTGGCAGATCTAATCGAAAACGTGTGCGGAAAACAATCTTGGCAAGGTATAATTTCACGACTTTGGCCGAAAGCCAAATGCATTGATGCTATTGCTACAGGAACTATGGCTCAATACATCCCAGCACTAGAGTTCTACTCTAACAGTGAACTTCCTCTAGTCTCAAAAATTTATGCATCTTCTGAAGCATTTTTCGGTTTAAATTTCGAACCTCTAAGCAAACCACAACATGTGTCCTACACATTTCTACCCAACATGTCATACTTCGAGTTCATAGATGTCGATGACGATGGGGGCACCAAGGGGGGAGATTGTTGATCTTGTGAATGTGAAGTTGGGTCACTACTATGAGATATTGGTGACAAACTATTCCGGTAAGAGTCCTTTTTAAAATATAATTAAATCGAAATTACTTACTTTTGGTTTTAGCTAATGTTTTTTTAATGTTTGTGTTTGTTAGGTTTACACAGATGTAGAGTTGGGGATGTTTTACAGGTCACTGGTTCTTACAATATGACTCCTCAGTTCAGATTCGTACGTAGAAAAAATACGGTTCTAAGCGTCTGTGTAAAGCCAACAACTGAAGAAGATCTTTTAAAAGCGTTGGCTCGTGCGACAGTCGTTCTTGAATCTTTGGATTTAATGTTGACGGGTTTCACATGCTATGCTGATACCTCCACTATACCGGGTCACTATGTTATTTACTTGGAACTCAAATCAAAAGTCAACAATGATAGCACTAGTGATGTACCACTTGATGACAAGGTATTGGTGGAATGTTGTTGTGTCAAGGAGGAATCATTGAATGGTATGTATAGGCTCCTTAGGACCAAAGATGGATCGATTGGAGCGCTAGAGATAAGGATTGTGCAACAAGGAGCGTTCGATTCTCTCATGGAGTTTTTTGTCTCTCGAGGTTCTTCTATATATCAGTACAAGACACCTATGTGTATAAAATCTGCGGAGACTTTAAAGGTTCTTGCTCGGTTCTTCAGCGACAGATCCCCTCCTCTCTGATCCAGATTATGATGATTGATGACCACCACCAACATGCATATAGAATAATCGGGCAATAAAGTTACTCGTTGAAAGTGGTTTGCGTGTTTATTAATTGCTTGTGTGATTCTCTCATTTTGTTGTGTTTCGGGTGATTCAGTTGTGTATTTGATGCATTCTGAGAATGTCTAATGCATACATAAGGAAACTGTTCTGTACAGCTTTAATCTATTTGATTACTCTCACCAAATAGCTTAATGAGTATGTTCCATATTTTAATCCTCAAAGCGGAGGCTTCACTGGGTTTAAACCACTCCTTATGAATCTGGAGGTGGAAACAAGACGAGAATTTGTGTTAACAACAAAAGTGTTTACAAGAGAGGAGGAATATATATTATAAAAAAGAGAGAGAGACGTACCATTCCCAAATCCTGCAGTTTCAACCTCTGAGGAGCATCTTGGATGAACCGTTGTATGAAGAAGAGCACAAACAGACCACAGTCGAAATCATTCTTTTGCTGCGGAACCTGTTGAAAGCAAGGTGAAATAATATAAGTTTTAAGTGAATTTTTCTTTTAAGAAATACTCATTATATAAAACTTAAGATAGTAACTAGCCTTCACTTCAGCTTCATTGATCCTATCTGGAAGGTCTCTCCATATCTTCTCTGAGATTGGTAAATCCGGTAAAGAAGCATCTTGATTCATGTAACTCCATTCCTCTCTCAGAAACCTAATCAAAACCACAAATGAAAACAAACAGAATCAAATGATGGTGATCTCAACACTGAGAAACTGTATGCAATGATTAGTAGAAGTATGGAGTCCTCACCTTTTTACGTTATTAAAAATTGATCTTGTTGGGTGAAGTCCCAGAGAGTCCAAGTGGAGTATAGTCAAACCCGATTCGTCATCCTTGTCTGGGATGCAAATGATTACCAAGCTCCAGTGTAGACTGAAAACATGCAAGTGAACAAAATTACTGATCAATCTAACAAATTGGTCCAGAATAATAAATCTGATCATAATATTCATATTAAATGACTAATCATCATGCCAGAAACATGCAAAGTATCAATAGACAACAGTCAAGAGTATTACTTACTCCTCGTGAATTGGTATAAATATATATGATTTACGGAATAGATCTAAACCTTTCCACCACCTTCTCAACTTCACAAAAGATGCCTCCTTGTCGTTACCCTGCTTATATTGAAAAGACAAGACCAAGAGGACCGCATAAGTATAGCCAAAAAAAAAATATTATATGTAATTCACAAGGAAGTATTATCAGATTCTCTCAATTCTTGTTACAGTAAAAATATTTAGATTCCTCTATCTATATGGTCAAACAATGAAACTTCAGGACAACAAAGAAAACCACCTTGTATGAAACAGCTTCTATGAGCTTCTTGTAAAAAAATGTATTAAAGAAATGGCAATCAGCAGCTGTCTGATGCGCTGCAAACACCTGGTGCTGTAGGAACCTAGCCAAACAAAAGGGAGAATAATCACACAAAAAGAAATAAGCAATAACACAAGATAGACAATTCTAATATGTTAAAGTCTAGTTACTCAAGTCAAGTCACCTGATGTAGAAATTTATAACTGGAGATGTAAGACATTCTCGAGGTGAAAGGCATTTAATATCATCAATAGACACTTGAACAAGGTCTGGGTCATCCCTTGATAAAGAAAAAAAATAAACAATGTCAGTGAGTAAACCTACACAAACTACATGAAAAGCTTTTTCACTAACCTTGATGGGTAGCAAATATCTCCCGTTAACCTGCAGATTTCACTAAAACTAAGTCACGTTCAACAAGAATAACAGTTACTTGATGAAGGTAAAACCGAAACAACTATTTTTACCCTTCAGGAAGTTCAAGTGCTTCCTCCACTACCACTGGAGATTCAGGTTCCTCTTCATCTAAATTAATTACTTCATCATCTGATTTCTATAGCCAATAAAAAAAGTATTAGAATAGGTGCTAAGCTCAATTTATAATAATTAGATACAAACAGTATGGGATAAGATGAGATGCCTTCTTCCTGCTGCTTGACCTCTGTGATAGAGATGCTTTACAACTCAACTCCCTGTAAGAGAAAGAGGTAAATATGCGTCAGTACTCTCTTCTCAATAATTGCTTTGTTAAAACAATCTATGAAGCAATAGCATAGAGAAAAGATATGGACCTAGGAGCATCATAGCCAACGACGTCGTCTTCTTCTTCATCATCATCATCATCGACGAGCAAATAAGGGGAAGAAGATTCCTTTGGCTTTCTTTTTCTATTTACAGAAGCTTCTTCGTGTTTGCGATTCCCTTTTGGGTCCTTGACACTAGAATAAAAGTTTGCTTCACCGATCTGACACTTGCCTAGTCTCGGCAACGACCGCCACCCATTGCTTTGCTTTGTTGTTGTCTCTCCACCACCATCCTTTCTTTTCCAGCTCTCACGTCCCAAGTCTTGTACTCCTTCATTAAACAGTTTCACTGGTCGTGCCTCCACCTAAACAAAAAGATTATCAAGTCTTGCAATCGTGAAGCAACAACCTAAAAGAGAATGTAAAAAAAAAAAGAGTCATACTTTGAGATTAACACTAAAATGAGCAGAAAACGTTGACCGAGACACCTCTTTCGATCCCGTAGCTGTATCCGCTTGCTTAGACACATCTTTAAACAACTTTTACATGTTAGAAAATAACCTTCACCACTCTTCAACAACATTAGCATTGGCAAAAAATAAAATAAAAACCTGAGCTTTTTGGCTGCACGAGAATCCGACATTCCTCCGTACCCTGACAAAACAAGTGACATCAGACACTAATTAATAAAGACAGAACTCTAATGATTACACAAACACGGACATTCAAAAAAAAGGTTTCGACTTTTTGAGTCACTAAAAGCAATTGCAAGTAACAAACCGATTTGGCGCGGCGAAAGAACCTCCGCTGCTTCTCGTACTCTAGGTTTCCGATCCTTGTCCGGATTCTCCCGCCGTTGTCCGGCAACCTGTCGCCGAAAGAAGTGAGAAGCGTCCTCTGACGCTTCAGATGATCGTCGAGCTCGCTGTCCTTGAGAGATTCCACGCTTACGGAGGAATCATCGCCGCCGGAGAAAGTGGGCTCTCGCGGCGGGGTTTTGTCGCCGACGATCTCCAAGTCGGGGACTTCGTCGTCGAGGAAAACTTTGTCCCAATCTAATGAATCTATGTTGAAGCTCTTCGTAGGCGGCGTCTCGACGCAATCTAACTCGATTACTTTTTGCCTCTTCATCTCTTCATCTAATTGAGAAAAAAAAAAGAAAACCCTTGTTTTTAGACTCTTCGGTCGGATTCTCTTGGTTGCTCTTTTGGATCACTCTATTATACTTCGATTCTCAAACGTTTCTTATGCTTATGAAAAGTTATTAACAGAAAAAAAAAACAAAAAGTATGGGCTTTTCACTCAAATACAAAGAAACAATTGGCACAAAAAGCCCATACTCCCTCCGTTTGTTTTTATAAGTCGTTTGAGTGGATTGCACATAGTTTAAGACAGGTAATACAATTTCCATTTTATCCTTCCTCATCGTTACTTTAATGTGTAAGTTAAATTTATTTGTTTTTAATCTGAGGGTAGATAAAGTCAAAAGTCTTGGTTAGTTGCATGGGAATTTGGAAACGACAAATATTTTGACACAAAACCAAAATGTTAAAACGACTTATATAAGAAAACGGAGGGAGTATTATATACCTCTAATAATCTAACTCGTATTTTTCCTGCGCCATGCGCATATATAAATTTTTTTAAAATATTATATAATTTATAGAAATAAAATATTGAAATTATTTATATTAATTTTATTAATTAAAACCATAATCTAATTGTTTTAAGGGAATTTGTCCTAAATAAACTATTTTCACGTTTTTATCACAAAAATAGACACTAAGATGGTGTTATTGGTTAGTGGATTTAAAGTTAATTCATTTGGTTTTATAATGTAGTGTTATTCAGTTATTGATTTTAAGTCTTATATCAAAATCTTCTGTTATTGGTTATTGTATTTACAATATTTTGTTAAGAGATTTTAAAATCTAGTGTTATTGATTATTGTTTTTACAATCTCTTCATTTAAAGAATTTAAAATTCATTGTTATTCAATTTAAGATTTAAATACAATATTTAAAATCTTTTGTTATTCATGTTTTGCTAAAAATTTCAATTCATTTGATTTGAAATGGATTTGGATACAATTTTATGTGTAAAATATATAAGTCAAAATCTAACGTGTTGTCCGGACGAGGTAGTCCAAGTGGAAAAGGACGGGCCTTGGTGGCAGACACCATCCGGGTTCGATCCCCCCTCCATGCGGAAACTACTCTGCCTCGCTCTGGACACCAAAGCGGTACTGGGTTCGATCCAGCCCAGGTAAAGCCCTCCCGGGTGAAGCGGACCGCTGCCTGACCGGGCCCAGGGATTGATTCGCGAAGCGGAGAACCCTGGTTTACAAAAAAAAAAAAATCTAACGTGTTACCTCGTGATTTTACAAACAGCTTCAGCTAAAACCAAGACTCAAACGAGAAAAAAAAAAACATGACGTGACTGAAAGCACTCATCCACTGGCAACATTTCCCACTTTGTGTCCAAAAAATATATGAACAAATTTTCTTATAAACTTCTATTGTGTTTATAAATTAGCATCTCGCATTTTCTTATATATCAGTCATTTGATCAAACCTCGAAAATAGATTTCATCGATTGACCAAACCCAGATTTTCATTGCATTACATTGATCAAATTGGAATTTTATCCTATCGGTACTTCAAATATGTTTTTATCTATTCACTGCTCATTGTTTTCAGTGTGTATTAATGGTGATCTTATGATAATACTATTATTTTATTGAACGCACATACAAAAAGGAGATCTAAGGAAATAATTATTTTCTTTAATAACTTCTGTGATTTCATTTAAATTAATATTTTTTTAGAAAAACTTTGGAATTACAATTTAGTTTTAGAATCCCTAAAATATGTTGTAATTCTTTTATAGAAATCAAATCATATTATGTTGAATTAACAGAGATTTAAAATATCTAAAATGAATCATATATTTTAGATTGTAAAATCAGTCAAAATATTTAAAATCTACCCTATCTGAAATTTAACAGAGTTGATTTCAACTTATATTTAAAATCTACCCTATCTACCAAAATGTTTCATTCAGTATGTGCAAATATCCTAGTACCTTAGATAATTGAATATAAATAAAAAAAAACAAAAAAAGATAAATAAATAAATTAAAAAAATATTTTTTTATAGTTTCATGTTTTCAGATTCTAATTTTTTTTTGCTAATTTTTTGTTTTGGAAATTCTTTTTTACGATTTTTTATATTTTTTCAAATTTTATTTTATAATTCGAAAATATATTTTTGAAACTATTTTTCCAATTTTTATTTTAAAAATTTTAGTATTTATTTTTATTTTATAATTAAACCTTAATACCAAAACTCTACCTTAAGTCTAAACCCTAAGGTTTGGATTAATTAATCCAAGAGTATAAGTGTACATTTACCTATTTAATAAAATATTTTGGTCATTTTGATCCTTGAATTCTATATTTGCGACAAAAACTTCTTTTAGTGCTATCCTAATCTTTTTTTTCTTGTTTTTAGTTGATTCATTCAACTTTACCTTAACTTTTGATTTAGTTTTGATTCATTTTTAATAAAAATAATTTAATTTTTATAAATTTCTTTTATTCATATTATAATTTATTTGTTTGATTTTATTTTAAATGTTTCTATCCGTAAATATAAAAAATTAGTTCTATATATATAAGTTAAATATGTAAACCAAATAAGCATGACATCCAAGTGACTGCATAAAAGTCAAATACCAGTAACACATTCAGAAATTTATTTAATTTATTATATAGATTTTCTTTCAGACGTGTTTGATTGCAAATTATATATTTTCTATATAGATATAAAAGAATAAGGCAACTGTGAGATTCTGATATTCTCTATAGCTTTTTTTCGACATATATTCTCTAGAGCTATTTCTTACATTTTGTTATTCTACAATAAATGTCAAATATGAAAATTTACTTAAATTATTAATTAGTTTTTCTTTCAAACGTGTTTGATTGGAAACTATATATTTTCTACATCGATTTCTTTTCTTTAATCAGCCATGTCATCTGTTTAACAAGCCATGTTATATTTTTTATTGTGTCATGTCATCATTTATTTGTGAAACTGATTCTGGAGAAGACATGTGGCGAAATCACTTTGCAAATAATATATAAGGATATCCTCTACAATTTTCTTGCTAATTTAAATTTTATATATATTCATTGATAGAATCTTATTATATAAAACTCGGTAGTAAAATTTCCATTACAAAATAAGATCTTAGAAAAGTAAAATTACTATTACATAGTTTTCTACATTATATTTGAAAGAAAATATTTGATAATAATTTTCATTATTAAAAAAGTTCTAAGGAAAAAATATTTGTAAAAAGCTATTTGAAAGTGATGATTAAAATTACATAGCCTTTTAAAATTATATATTGTTTAAACATTTGATAGTAATTTCTTCTTTTTTTTTAAATATAAAAATAATTGTAAAAAATCTGTTTGAAAGTATTTATATATATATATATATAATTTTTGGTTTCAAAGATATTAAAGAAAGAGAATTATTAAAGATAAATATTAACTTTTAAGCAAAAAATATTAAACAAAAACGAATTATAAAACCCTACAAGTATAATAAATTATTTATTAAAATAATATAGAAAAACTAACGATAGAAGAAATAATATTTCTTTTCAAAAATCCTAACAAAAGAAAATGGTAAAAGTACTCTTATTATTTCTTATAAGTAACTAATTTTCCTTTTCTAACACATCTTTGTATGTTAAAACTTTATGACAAAAAATAGCTACAAATATTTCACATCTATATTTAGGTTTAAGTTACCTGAGTATTTGTTTTAATTACTTGATACAACGTAAATTTTTTTCTTATCATTATTACATCTTATGGTATTTATCATTGTTCAGAGTATATGTGACAAAATCACTTCTCAAATAATCTATATGATATATATAATTAATAAAAATATATGAAAATAAGTTAGTTGTATAAAAATATCAAAGAAAACCCAATTGTAAAATAATTAATTTTCCTTTTCTAAAAGTCTAAATAAAATAAAAATGTAAAATTAATCTTAATTTTTGTATAATTAACTAATTTTACTTTTAATAGTTTTGTGTTAAAAAATTATAAACCAAAATGAAAATCAAATTTCACCCGATAGGATTGTGACATATATCAGTTAAAATAATTAAAATATGTCATTATGCGAAAATAACTTTTTCCTAAAATCCTAAATAAAAGAGACTTATAAGAAATTTTTCTTTTTAATCTTAACCAATTTTTTTTTAAAATCCTGACCAGAGAGAATTGTAAAATATGACTTAGTAGTAATTTTCACTTTGAAAAATTATTGATAAATATGATACTAAAAATATATTCATTAACAAGAAAAATTGTAAAAATATTACTAATATTGAGAAAGCCTAATCTTGAAAATGACAACCTTTAAAAATATTTAATATTAACTGGACATAATTATTTGATAGTAATTTTATTTTTCTTAATCCTAGACAAAATAGAATTGTAAAAGATTATTTAATATTAATTTATTTTTATAAAACCCTAAAAACTGTAAATTTCTAAAAATATTAATCAAAAGAAAATTGTATCATATCTTTACGTCATAACCAAAAGAGAATTGTAAACAATTATTTGATAATATTTTAAGCGGGAATTTGAAGATGAACAGTTAATAAAAGAACTGTAAAATATTATTGAGATAAATTGTAAAAATAGTAATTTTTAAATTATTTATTAGAAACTAGAAATAATTATTTGATAGCAGTCTTTTAAAAAATACTAAAAAAAGATAAATTGTAAAAGTTTATATAACAGTAATTTACCTTTTTACGTCCTAAAAAGAGTATTTAATAGTTTTTTTTATATTTGAATTGTAAATAAAAATGAGATTTATAGAATAGAATGTGTTCCCTTTAAAACAAATCTTAACATAATTAATTTTTAAAAACTTATTTAATAAAAAAAAATCAATTATTACATAAGAAAGTGTATGATGCTATTTGACTTTCAATTTCTTTTTCTTTTAATAAGAAAGTGTATAGTTTTTCTCTAATCTAAATATAAATTTGATAGCAATTCATCTATAGATCATGATTATAAAATACATATATTAACTTAAACTTATGTATTACAATTGTCTTTTAACTATAAAATAAATCTCACAAAACATATGTATAAAACAATCATAAAACTATAAAAAAAAGTTTATTATTTTATGTTTTTTGTTAAATTAAAACATCAAACAAAACTCGTTGCAACACAAGAAGCTCATATCTAGTTCATTAATCAATCACTGATAAATTGATATTCATATGATTGACAAAAAAAAATCATTGATAAATTTAAATTTGTTGTGAAATGAAGGGAATTTCGTATATATCATTAACAATAGATGTGCTCCTTATATAAGGAGTTACAAAGCCATAACCCTAATGGGCCTAATACATAGTGGGCCACCAATGGGTCAAAGTCTAGTAAACGAAAGCCTACTACAAACTAATGGTTGCTGGACATCCACAAACATAT
>OVBX01007250.1:0-11026 GCA_900406325.1 Erucastrum elatum
GTATAATAAATGTTAAAAACTAGAAAATATATAGGACCATACATTTTAAATAGTATATACAACAATTTAGTAATACATTTTCTTAAAATTTTGATCCATATAAATGAAAATAATTTTTTACAGATATAGGTGTCATATTTTAAACAATTAATTTTTTAAAAATACATTTTTTTCAATAAACTATTTTTTGTATACATATGAATTTTATTAATTCTTTTTTAAATCTTACATTGACATTTTAATATGTTATATTTCCATACAAGATGGACAAATAAATTGATGTTACAAAATTATATTTATTTATCTATTTCATATATTTTACTAACTCAAAGTAATTTATTTTGAAACGCATTTTAAATTAACTACATTCCTATATATATTTCAGTTATAATCTATCATTGTTGATTTGACGCTTTCATTATATACTATCAAACATTTTTCACACATTCGATTGTTATTACATACACACAAAAAAAACCAAAGTATAACATGTAACTATTATAAAATAGATCATTTAATATAAATACAAAAATTAAAAAATAAGATAACTATCCGCCCGGTCGGGCGGGTGATGGGCTAGTTTAACAGAAAACAAAAATACAACCAATAAACGAAATATTTATTGGGTCTCGTTTCCACTTTCTTCTCTCTCACTTTAGATCATTCCCGCCGATACAATCCGCCGGTGACGCAAATCCAATCGACGGGGTGAGTTATTCGGAAACCTATCCGAATCTTTCATTTCGTTTCATGGACTAGAGAATCTCTACTACGCCTAGTAACATTCAATCTCTTTTTCTTTTTAATGTTGTTTTGTTGCTTGTTGATGTTATTAGGGTTTCGTATCTCGTGATGTCTGGGATCGATAGGATCAGCGAATTGCCGGAATCTCTATTAACTCAAATACTCTCATACCTTCCGACAAAACAATCGGTGCGGACAAGTGTTTTGTCGACAAGATGGAAGGATCTGTATCTAAGCGTTCCCGGTCTCGACTTAAACTGCTCTGTTATTCCTTATTATGATGAAGAAACTCTCTCGAGCTTCTTAAGCTTCATTGACAAGCTTCTCGACTTTAGCCCTGAGTCAAGTCTGTTTATTAAAGTCAAGGTTAAGTGCAGAGACACGATGATACACGGGTTCAGCGATCGGATCGGTACGATGATTGACAGGGGGACACAGCATCTTGATGTTGAGAGCAGTACAGAGTATTATGAGGAAGATTTTGGTCATGCCTTACCTGTTGTAGACTTCATGCCTACGAATCTCTACACGAGCAAAACACTGGTTTACTTGAAGCTCTTGTCTTCTGGTCTTGATGATCCTGGTTTTGTTTTCATGCCTTGTCTTAAATACATGCATCTCGAAGAAATTCAGTGGCGTGTGCATCTGGAGAAGCTTCTCTCAGGGTGTCCTGTTCTTGAGGAGCTGACTTTGGTGAGGGGTTTAATAGATGATAATTATGCATTTAGGAATGATGAATTTAGGGTTATGCGTGTGAGGTCTAAGAGCTTGAAGAGGTTTAGTGTGCTGCCACTTAGGGAGGTTAGGGATTACCCTTGGAGATTGGAATACACACTTGAGATTGATGCTCCGGGGCTAGAGCATATGAGTCTTGGAGAAGATCAGTTTGATAGTATTGTGGTAAAGAACCTGTCTTCTTTGTTGGTGGTTGACCTTGATATCAAGTTTTTTGTCAAGGTTGGCGTGCTTTTTAATACATTGAACGTATCAAAGAGCAATGAGATCCGTGATTTTCTCAATGGGATATCGAGTGTTAGGCATATGATCATCTCTGTGATTACTGTGCATGCCTTTGAACATTACTCAAAAGCAGGAATGATTCCCAAGTTCAACAACTTATCCCGTTTAGAAGCCGTGTTCCATGGCAAGTTATTGCAGTTTCTGCCAGCCTTGCTTGAGTGTTGCCCGAATCTGAAACACCTAGTTTTGGTAAAAACATTACTGTCATGTTTTTTTTTTACGGATGTGATGTTTTTGAAAACTCAGCTCTCTTCTTTTTGTGTGTGTGTGTGTGTGTGTGTGTTTGCAGAAAGTTGTTCGCTCAGAGCAGATGAAGGAGGGATTGAAACTCACGGATGTGCCACGGTGTGTGTCATCGAGTCTTGAGTGTGTTGAGATACAAGAAAAACTTGAATTGGAGGAAGGGAAGATGAGAGCAACCAGTTACTTTCTTGGAAACTCAGCTGTGCTGAAGAAACTCATCCTGAGCCCCACAGCTTATAATCCTCGAAATGTTGTGGAATCAGAGATATTCGACAAAGTTAATAAACTGACAAAACGTTCTCCAGGATGTGAAATTATCATTCGAGCCATGGAGGTCGTTGTCATTGATGAGTCTTCCTCTTAGTTCTGGTTGGATTCCTTGACCCTTGTCAGTATGAGTGCGAATCTTCTTTTCCTTTTCCTTTTATTTTTCTTTTCCAAAAGCCTCAATCTCAGTTTCTTGGATGTTTAGATAATGATGATCTTGCATTCTCTTAATGTTGGTTTTATATGTTTTGTACCTTTAAATATCAACTAGAGCCGGGTCCGGCAGGACGAGTACTTATTTTTATTTTTTATATAAATGAATATTATTTAAATATCTATCGGTTAATATTGGAAGATATATTC
Organism: Erucastrum elatum; assembly: GCA_900406325.1. Lineage (NCBI taxonomy): Eukaryota > Viridiplantae > Streptophyta > Magnoliopsida > Brassicales > Brassicaceae > Erucastrum > Erucastrum elatum. Next base: position 2,638 of record OVBX01007250.1, read on the forward strand.
TTTTTTGGCGAATTCGACCAGAATTGGAAGATCACCATTTTGCATGGATACTTTGATATATATGGAAATGACGGAATAATAAAGTCTTCAGTAATTTTGACATGGATCCTAGGGATACCCTTAGTTTGGCTATGACAGAATCTTTGCTTTGGAAGGACGCGCAACAAACTGTGGTTAAAGATCTGACTCCTATAGTCCAATCTGAATTACCACTACCAATCCGCACAGGACGATGGTGTTTTACGGATGGATCATGGAAATCTAAGGATGATTTTTCTGGACAAGGATGGTACAGTACACTTGAAGGATTTGAAGGGCTATTAGGGGCTAGAAACACAAGAGCTAGTCAGTCTCCATTACATACAGAGATTGAGGCTTTCATTTGGGCTATGGAATGTATGCGGAATCTACGGCAATTTAATGTAACTTTTGCAACGGATTGTTCTCAATTCGTGAAGATGATTTCGGAATCAGAAGAGTGGCCGGCGTTTGCAACCTATCTAGAAGACATCAAAGGTCTAAAGAGAAGTTTTCACAGCTCGGAGATTATTCATATATCAAGGACGCACAACAAAAAGGCGGATAGCTTAGCACGTGGTGTGAGGCAACAATCGTCGTTTACCGTCCATATGGATACAGAGCTACCAACTTGGTTTACAGAGTCTACATGAGTCTGTAATCTGGTCGACAAAAAAAAAGTCCTATAAATATTTCAAAATAAATGTTTTTTTTAATAATTTTATTGCATTTTTTTATAGGAGCTCTCCCGTACTGACACATCAGATACGCAACGTATCACTTAAACTTTGTTCTCTTGAAATGGGATTCGCAGTGTGCAATGCTCTTTCGCGCTAGGCCCATCGACACAGTGTTCTACGGAATCCCTAAAAAGATGCTCTCTTTGGTGTTCTTCGTTCGTCTTCGATTGGTGCTGAAACTGTCTAGATTCTGTAACAGTGTTTGTGGTTTAATCTTAAATCGTCTTTATTCCCCATCCCATTACGAATCGACCTATTGCGCTGTTCGTCTGCTAGATCTTATAATACATAAAAACCTTCTATTTCGCCGTTTCCGTCGGCAAAATCTCTAATCTTCCGGAGATTGCGATCTCTTCATCTCTATGGAAAAGGCAGCGTCTTGTGGAGAAAGTTGTCCGTCGGCGAGCAGGTGAGGCCAGCGACCATTGGCATTACCCGGAGCAACCACAACTTCAAGCTTTCTGACTATACAAGCTTTCTGTGAGATTATTTCTCAGTGAATGCTTTGTTCTTGTGCCCTCATATTGATTGTCAAAGCTAGCAGTGGTCCTCGGTATGTGGTGGGATGCCGTAGCGAAGTGGATAAGGAGAAACTGACCTCAGGAACTCGAGTTGTTCTTGATATGACCACACTTACAATTATGAGAGCCCTTCACCGAGAAGTAGGTTCTTTTACATGTGTTTGGGCAGGTCGTAGTGTATTTCTTCTTGACAATAATAAATGTGGCTTTCGTGTTTTTTTGATTGTAGGTCGATCCCGTTGTGTATAACATGCTGCACGAAGACCCTGGCAACATTAGCTACTCTGCTGTGGGAGTTTCACGTGATCAGATCAGAGGACTCTGGGAATCTATTGGGCTTCCTCTCATGAATCCTGAACTTTTCCTCCGAGTAGGGATCAAACCACCCAAGGTACATAGCTCTTGCTTAAACCTTTCTTCCTTTGGCTCAAATCATTTTAGCTGATTAAATTATTAAATGCAGGGAGTCCTTCTGTATGGACCTCCAGGTATCGGGAAGACTCTGCTAGCTAGGGCTATTACCAACAACATCGATGCCAACTTCTTGAAGGTTTATCTAGAATAGCGTTGCCAATATCTGATAAACTACAACAGTGGTCAGTTCCTTTACTTTTTAGGATAAACTTCACAAGTATATGTAAGAAAAATCACTAACCTAATCCAATTGTACATGTCGTTCTTTGTGAGCACTTGGCAATGTTGAAAAGGCTTCAGATGAGAGCTTTGTTTCAGAAACTCCAAATCTAATGACCACTTTTTGTGCAAACTGATGAATGTAGAGCTATTGGATGGTGTCTACGGGCCAGACACAGCAAAAGAAGATGGCAGAAAGGACATTAAGAAAGGAGTGATCAAAAACTCAATTACAAAAGGGCTCTGAAAGCTTCTGGGCAGACTGATCTTTCTGGGAAGGCATCCAAAGATCAGCTGCTAATGCTTAAAGTATTCTGTACTTTCTATGAACTATAGTATCTCTTTATTAGTTTGTTCTCCCTTTGCCTTTGTTTCCAGCTCGGTGAGACCATTCGAATGATGACTTTCTCGTGGTCCACTTGCAGCCTTCTCACACTGCAGCCTTCTTACACACATTGCTTATGGTGATGGTATCTGGAATTGTTAGGTCAGTAGTCATTGCAAACATTTTCAGATTTGTGATAAGTACGAATTTTCCTTTCTCTTATGTTCTTTGATTTTTATAATTTCTTTGTTTAGTTTTTTGTTGTTGTATTGCACATTAGTATATTATTGATTAATAAAATGTTATCCTCCCTTTTAGGTGTTACAAGGCTGAACAGATGCATGAAGACAGGGAAAGTCACATCTGTCTGATCTTCAAGACCAAATCCACTGTAGATTCTTTGCATGCCGACAATTTGCTGCTCTCGGGTTCATCTGATTTCTTTTTCCTACTAAATATAGGCTTTCATTTGGTTCCATTAGTTAGGGCTCCTCTTCTTTGGCATGTTTGTATTTTCAACCGATCAAAAACATATCCCACTAAAAAGAGATGTATCTTTTTATTTCTTTAAAGTTTAATAGCATTTCCGCTCTGTAAAAAAAAGACATGGAATGGTATCATGTCCCACTTAACATAGATGTATCTTTTATTTATTTAAAGTTTAATAGCATTTCAGTTCTATAAGAAAAGACAGGGAAATCATGTTAATTCCAACGATATGCATGTATTAAAAACCGGCGTTCAAATAAATAAATAAATAAATAAATATATATATATATATATATATATATATATATATATATATAATACTCCAATTTCTTTTCTTTTTGAACTTTAAAATACTCCAAATTTTATGATGCTCATATTCCGTTCGTGGAATATAATTATTTATTTTATGGTTATATTTTAACTTGCAAATGTATGATTTTAAATACAAACAAAAGTAATTTCAAAATATATATTATATTTTAACTTTTTTTCACAAACATAAAATTTCTGTAAGTTCTTTATGTATTGGTGCTTTTAAAAATATTAATAAACTTTAATATAAATATAAACCAGGTTTATAGAATAACTTACAAAATTCAAACGAATGACATAGAAGATTAATTATATTTCTTCAAAGAATAGGAATAGATGAAGTCTGAAAAAAAAACTTATATGATGTATAAATCTTTATAATTACACATTGTGAATGATATAGATGATGTAAAAGGGAAAAACATTGAAATACAAGTTAGATCAAATATAAATAAACAAATAAAACATACTTGGATATTCTCATTTCTAAAATAAAACTGTACTGTATAGGAAAATTGGTCAATTGTAATAAAATTATCTTTTCATCAAACTAAAAACCCACAGCAAAAAAAATATAAATAATAATTAAAATAATACGGTCTCACAACATGTCATACATCAAATAAAAATTAGAATACATCACAAAATATAAGTATTTATCAAATGTTAAACTAAATACATATAGACATTTTAAACTTAATATTTATAGTATACATATATAGATATAATTATATTTAAATATTTAGAAATTAGTGAGTATAATTGTTGTGAAACTTCTTAATAACCGAGTTATCCACCAAGAAAACAGGTTATTGACGGTCAAAACCATGGAAAGTCCATCAAAAATCAAAACTTCGAAATATTCTTGGAAGACAGTATTAAACTAAACAAAAAAAAAACAATAGTTGACATATACTTAGTTTACTTACGGAAGACGGTGACAAGAAGAGAAACCAGCAATACAAGCTTGGAAGAGACTTGCTTCATTCTCCAAAATAACGCTTTTGTTCTTTGATAAATATTATAGGTATAATATTTTGAATGTAGTGGAACTACGCTATGCCTCACTGGAATTTATATTGCGTTTTAGATTAACATGGATGGGTGGTAAATGGTAGTAATTGTTGTAACGTCTGGTTGTTAGCTGAGTTGACGGAATCGTCACCCTTTTCACCATTATTGGTCGGGCTTTGCGTTTACACAGGGCCGTGCCTCGGTGAGGGAAAAATAAGCATTCGCTACGGCAGCAAAATTTTGATAATAAAGGACATTTTTACTAATTTCAAATTATAAAATTCATAATAATATAAGTACAATATGTTAAAATGTTATGTGATGATTAGGATAAGGAAAAATACGGATTTACAGAAAATCCAGATTCTTAAGTGACCATAATAAAAATAGTTACATATTACAAAGAAACTCTATATAGAGTGTATATACATATGGAGAGTTAAAATAAAAAGTTTGGTAATTTTTGTATATAAATTTTGTTTGCTAGTTCAATTCATTATCTGCTTTTGCTATATGATCGTATACACTTTAGTTGTAGTGGTTTGTTTTCATGATCAAGTGTTTTGTTATCGCTTCTGTCTGCATTAAACACTCGCACGGCTCTGCGTTTACAAGCTAGCTGGAGGATTCGTGTAATCTGTGAGTCCGTGTTGTGTCTAAAAGATTCTAAAGGAACCCAAAAAGTTCGATTAAAGTTGATATGTAATAAATACTAATCGATTTGGGTAATAATGAATGGATCTAAGTTTCTTTTACTTTTTTCATAACCGAAAAATCCAAATTATTTGTATTGCAAACAGGTATATTAAGATCTGCTCAAAGATCTGAACCACTTCAAAGCCTACAATAAAAATTAGGCGTTTTGCCCACACGGGCTTAATAATTGTACAAAAATTTGTAAATAAATTTATCATCAAAACAAAACTATTGGAATTAATTATTTTTATGCTTCTGAAAGATTAAATAATGAATCAATATTAGTTTTATATACAATAAGTTTTATTTTAATAAAATATACGTAAAATAAATTTAAAAATATTTATATATACATACACCTATATACAGTGATTCATGTTTATTTTTAAATATTATGATGTAAAATATATTTAGATAACATAATATATACTACTTTTAGATAATGATTATTAAATTAATGTCATTTATGTGTAAATATATATTGAAAAATCTAATCTGATTATTTTAAGGGTAACAAAGAGTTTAAAGACTCTAATTTTTAACGTGAGAACGAAAAAATCACTTCACAAATAGGTATTTAGTCTGAACTTGCGGACATAAACATTTTATAATTACTTATTAATACTCGCATTGCTAAATAAACAACAATGATGATAATTTTTTTCTATTTGAAAATTCTTACTTATTATAGTTTTTTTGAAAATTTCTTTGTTTACTTTATTTAATAGTAATAAATAAATCTTGGAAATCACTCAATATTGTCTTTCCAATTCTATAAATTAAAAAATTACATTGATTAATATAATTTATTTTATTAAAATATGTTATAGGATAACAACACAATACATATACATATGAATTATCTTTTGTTTAAATTATTATCTTTTATTTTAAAATATATTTGTTATATTTTGGATAATTCTTATTATTATTAATGTTGATCATTTATCTTATCATAACCATTAAATTCGTTTTTATTTTCACGAATTTTTATATTAAATTCATTAACGGTAGTATCGATATTAACCGCTCTAACTTTTAACGTGAGAGATTCGTTGCGAAAAATCATTTTGCAAATAATAGTTTAGATACTATGATAAGACATGCGTTTTTTACAAGGTAAACTTATTTAATAAAAATTAAAATTAGATAATATTGACAAATTATATATATAGATATATATATATATATGTGTGTGTGTGTGTGTGTTTGAATTTTTTTTTATTAATACAATTATGTTATCTTTATATAATCATTTAGAACTTAATATGAAACATCAGTAGCATTTATATTATTAAAGTACACGCACATTGGATTTTTTACTAAAAATACTATTTCTTTACCAACGTTAACACTTATTAACAAAGGAAATTGCAGACATAATTATGGGTAATCATGTAATCTTAATAGTCACGATATATGACTTCTATGTTGGGTTTTAGGTAGATTTTCTTTCGTCCAGCCCACATCATAACCCACTAGAACTTATGTATGTGGTTTGTTTGGTAAAAGTCCACTATGTTTATATGTAAAAGTAAGAAGTGGGTTTAGACTTCTTAATTTATAATGATTTTTTCCCGGTCCAGCCCACATCATAACCCGCTAGAACTTATGTATGTGGTTTGTTTAGTAAAAGTCCACTATGTTTATATTTAAAAGTAAGAAGTGGGTTTAGACTTCTTAATTTATAAGTAGAAAATATTCTAAAAAGTAAAAAAATAATAATCTATATATAATCTTTATTTTCTATCATTTCCTTTTACCCATCATCTTTATTATTCGAAAAACTAATTACTACAATTTTCTAAAAATAAACTCACTATAAATTTGTTTTTACTCATTCTGTTTCATTATAAGTGTCATTCTAAACTCATGCACACATATTAAAAAATCATTTAATTTTGCATATTTTCTATATATTAAAATCATTACCCATAAATCTTAACGAATAGAAAAATAAAATAGAGAATAAAGTTAATAAATTCTACATTAAAATGCAAAAACGACACTTATTTTACAATAAAATTTTTTTTCTACAACGACATTTAATATGAAACGGAGGGAGTATTTATTATACTCATCTTATTATATTTAAAATGTTTAATTTTACTATTTACATAAGTGTTTTAAATTTATAAAATAAAATCTGTGATACGATTTATATGAAAAGTAAAATATCAAATCTATGTAACTATGAATGTTAATTAAAACCTACATATCGTTTTTGTTAACAAATTTTAATAAATTCCTAAAGTTTAGAGGAATCTAAAATTAACCAATCTAAAATTAAAATATAATTAATTTGCCTAATAAAATTGATCGTCGAAATCAAGGATTTAAAGAAAATTTAGGAAAACTAATAAACAAGTTTTCAACAATACCTTTACTTTAGGATAATAAATCAGAACATCCTACAATCAAATCAGTATATATCAAATTTGAAAGATTTATATCGATTAAACTTGACCATCAAGATACTTTTAAATTTTCTTCTACTATAATCTAACCAGCCTAACTAGCCGACTACTTACCCTATAAATAGTTATCGAACCATTTTGTTGAGTTTACCATCTTTGCACTCTATTTTTTTTAGTTCTTAATTTTCATTCTTTTGTTTCTTTGCACTTTGCACTTTGCACTTTGCATTCAACAATACGTTACTTTGTTTAGTTATTTTTTTTGTTTCTTCACATTCTAACTATTTGTTCATCATTAAATAAAGCTAATAATTAGTGTTTGTTTTTCTTTTTTGGTTTCTGTAAGGTTTAAACCAACGTAATATATGGATGCCTAGCAAACAAAAGATGAAGAGGAGACGAACAAGAATTTCATTTCAAAGAAAATGCTGTGATCTATACTATTAAATTACAAACATGTTTTTGATTTTTACTATTTTTACCTCTATTGAAGAGTATTTCCTTTGTATTCATTAAGAATATTCTGGACATTTTGCGTCGGTTTCTTCTTAATTATTTTTTGGTTTGTCATTAACCACCGGTTTCCTAATTCAATTTTGGTCTGCGATTATTTTCATGTTTGATATTGCATCAATTATTTCCATGTTTGATACTGTGAGTAAACCACCGGTTTTCTAACTCTAAAATTATTAATTTTGACAACAATTATTATCATTTAAATTGATTTTGAAAAATACAAGTATATTTGAAACAAATTTTCAACTTATGATCAGAATATTTTGGCTTATCATTAAAAAAAATCACAATATTAAAAAATATCAGGTTACCAACCGTTAATCCGTTCAACCGCAGGTCCGAGTCGAGTTTTAAAACACCGATCAAAACTATAAAACTGTTATATTGATTTATATTTAAAATATCTAATTCAAAATTAAAAACCTAAAAATACATGTGCAATATAGTTTTAACCGAATATAAACCCGGATATAAAATGCATATATGAGACGAGTTATATAAATGCATACACAAGACGGATTATATAAATGTGATTATATAAAGTTTTCACCAAACATAAATCTACGTTCTGAAAGCGCGGATCAAAATCCAGTTATGTTATTAAAGCATTATGCAACAGAAGCTGTATGCTTTTGGTAAATTGTTTTATAGATGGATTGGTAAAGCAGTTAAACGTGTCATTTAAAATTATTATTAAAACTAGTATAT
>OVBX01007251.1:0-11025 GCA_900406325.1 Erucastrum elatum
GTTTTCTTATTTAATTAGATAAATGTTTTACAATTAATTAGTAAAAACTGATTAAAGATAAATATATATTTTAAAATAAATATTTTTTTTATATTTTAACTAATAGTATATTTATTAATAAATATTTATAAAAGAATTATGTCCGCAAATGCNGCAAGTCACCTAGTTACACAATATTTAACCAAAATGTCTGATACTGAATGACCCAAAATAACTGAACTGAAACGAAATTAAAAAAAAAATCATATTAAAATCATTATCTGAACCAACCTGAACCCAAAGATATTGGGAACCAAAAAATTCGACAGTTTCTATATGGATGGATCCTCTAATTTCTAATTTTCTACTCAGAACTATCTGATATCTAAGTTTGAAACTATTATTCAGGGACCTCATATGCATGCATCTACCCACCTTTTGCTTAGTTTTAACTTAACAATGCTAGATTTTTGCGAGAAAAAACTGTTCCCGATTCAACTCCACTATATGTCACTCATCGATCGAGGTTTCCTCCTGAGTAAATGTTCCTTTCCTAAATCATGCATGATGATGAGTTTCTTACGCAAAAGAAAATTATTTATTATCGATGAGAATAATTTTTTTTGAACAACCCGATGAGAATAATTTACATTATTTATTATTTATAATAGGATAGATTTGAGAGTATTACAATTTCCGAACTGAATCTAAATCGTAATATGTGAACTCCACCAATTCCATCAGAATCTGATTGTTTTCATCTTAACGATAAATTAACAGATTCCAACATCAAAAGTTAGTTTAGCAAAATCTTTTTCAAAAAAAAAAAAAAAAAAGTTAGTTTAGCAGAACCAATCTTTTTCATCTACTCTTTATGAACCATGTAAACTTATTTTCGTTTGTCCTCTACAGTTCACACATACACACTGTAACATTTGAGTTTGGATAAGTTTTTAGTTTGAGTTTTTTTTTTTGTTGTTGATAATTTGGGGTACCCGAACCCAAATGTTGACTAACTTTTTGGGGACTGGTCTACCGGTGACAGATAAATCCGATTTTTCTACGTGACAATTAGATATCTACGTCGTGTAACCACACATAGATTTCAAATTTAAGACGGTTAGTACCTTTCTGTACTCGTCGTATTACCCGACTACATTTGTGTGGTTATTTGTAGTATGAGCTGCTAACATACGCATACATGTTAAGTTTTTAAATAATTTGCTCACTATGACTAAAATTATCATTAAGAGTAATAAAAATATTACTCCTACATTTTAATCTGACTGTATCTATATATATTATTAATTCAACATCTTATATTATATTTTATTCTGCTAAAGTAGCATTATAAATTTATAAGCTAGCATTTCATAAGAAGTAATCTAGACTAAATACGCAACTAAAAGGGTAAATTATAATCAATGTATACATTTGATTTTTATAAAATCAATTATTAGAAATATTTTTATATTGTATTAGCTAGTTATTACATCTATTTTCTCGTTTTTGTCTTATTTTACATATATCAAGAAAATAACAAATCTTTTGTACTCCTTCTGTTTTTTTATTGTAAGTAGTTTAAGAAAAATTTGTTTGTTTTGAAATATTTAATTTTCATAATTTTAAATAATTTTTATCTTTATTGGATTTAATGTGACCAATCAAATTATATACTTATTTATGATTGGTTTAACTACACCTATTTTATACATCAAATTCTACTTTTGAAAAAAAATTATGACTTCTTTAATATTTGTGTATTCACCTAAAACTACTTACATAAAAAACAGAGGGGGTATAATAAAGCTAAAGTTTTGTATATGTATGTTATGATTGAAATTTTTTAAAGCGAATATAAATATCGAGAAACAGTTTAAACAGTAAGCAACTTAATTAATGACCAAATTTTAAAAAATTACTTGTATAATAGCCCATGCTAGTAAAATATTTATGTTTATAGTATCGATAGAAACGCATGCAGTGTATGAAATTCGATCTCTAACTTCTTCCATCATTATCAACGGGTTGCGAATTTGTTTTACCATAATAATACAAATAATTGTTTTGTTTCATATACGTAAAATTAAATCAAATTGTCACCATTTATCGGGCCCGCATAATGCATGCACCTGTATTGGGGTTTTGAATCTCGAGAGCATAACCTCGAATCGTGAAATGAGTTAAGGAGTTTTTTTTTATTTAAAAGGAAATGAGTTAAGAGTTGTTATCTACTCTACTGAACACATATAACTATATATTTAAGCATTGTTGTTGACTTTCACTTTCACTGATCTTTTGGGGAAATTTCACCATTTTGCATGGATTCAAATGCATGTTTTCATATATACACAAATAGATTATGTATGAATGATAGCATAAAATATAAGTCAAAGTGTTAATCTTACTGTCCTTTCACAAAAAGTATTAATTTTACTTTTATGAGGAAAGACTACTAGAAAACAAGCTTCTTAAGAAAACAAGCTTCTTAAAAAAACAAGCTTTTGGTAAAATGTTCAATAAAAGCAGCTTCTTCTTATCATTGTGTTGAGTTTAATTACCACATGATGCATTATTATGACATTTCATTGACCAAATTAAATAAATTAACATGAATGAAGACCCATATTTGACACTACGTTACATGTTTATTTCTCATCTTTCTCTTACACTTTCATACGTATCTAACCCTAGATTTGGTTTATGCACAGATCTGTGACTGTGTAGATATTCTTAAAACATTCCAAATTTATAATTTTGTAACAGATCACACAGGGAAATTGTCATAATTTCAGTGAGATATTCTTCCGACCAAACACTTAGCGTGCAATGGCCGGATTTACTCGCTCAGTTATGTAGGCTTAGTTAGAAGCACAGAGAGAAGTCTATTTTTTTAAAAAATAAAACAATAGACAACTCAAATTGATCGGACCCTTTCATGATCGTCTCTTTTCCCCTTTTTTACACACATACATATATTTTTTTATTTTAGACTTGAGTCGAGTCCTTACATATAAACAATGAGAGGTGAAATATTCACTCTAAATATTGGTGACTCAAGTAGTGAAAAACATTATTTACAGTTGTCGATGATAAAATCAATTGTTTTTTTTTTGGTATAAACGTGCGTGCCATAGGTTTACTTCTCATAAAACCGTTGTCTACAGTAAAAGATAAGAAAAACATCTCCAATCTACTACATTCGAAATGTCTCTAGTTGTAAATCCACACAATCCGAAAAATATCTAAGGGCAAATAAGACACGAAAACCAAGCTTCTTACATCAACGTGGTCAAGAGAAAAAAACTACGTTCACAATTTTTTATAATAAAAATAGTAACATGAATAATCAATCATACAGTATTATTATAAGTTGATCTCAAACGAGATAATAGAAATGTAGAAACGAACCAAAATAATTCAGCAAGCAAATGGCAACAACCACAATGCTATAGTTTTCAATGAATTTCATTCTTAACAAATATAATAGAGAATATAGCTTAAAGACTATACTAATCAAGATTTTTTTTTGTATATTCTAATACAAAAGTCCAAATTGCTTGAAACTCTCCTCTATTTAAACTCTTTATCCTCAATTCAAATAGAAACAAACCAAATCCACATCTTTTCTTGCCCTAAAACTCGTCCTGCAAAACGAGTATACATAACACTAAACACCCCCAAAAAGATGTGTACTAACAATAACACAACTTGCGTCAACATCTCAAGTATACTTCCAAACTTCATTCCCAAGGAAGACGACGTTTTCTCCCGGCGTTGCATCTGGGTTAACGGGCCGGTCATCGTCGGAGCCGGTCCATCGGGCCTAGCTGTTGCTGCCGGCCTAAAACGCCAAGAAGTTCCTTATATAATCCTCGAGCGAGCTAACTGCATAGCCTCTCTGTGGCAAAACAGAACCTATGATCGTCTCAAGCTTCACCTTCCCAAACAGTTCTGTCAACTACCCAATCTACCCTTCCCCGATGACTTCCCGGAATATCCAACGAAGTATCAGTTTATTGAGTACCTTGAGTCATACGCCTCCCACTTTGATATCCAACCTAAGTTCAATGAGACTGTACAGTCAGCTAAATATGACAAGAGGTTCGGGCTGTGGAGGGTCAAGACTATTTCGAGAAGCGGGCTACTCAGTTCTTGCGAGTTCGAGTATATTTGCAGGTGGCTGGTGGTGGCAACGGGAGAAAATGCTGAGAAAGTGGTTCCGGGGTTTGAGGGTTTAGAAGATTTTGGTGGCGATGTTCTTCACGCTGGTGATTATAAATCCGGCGAGAGGTACCGTGGGAAACAAGTTCTAGTAGTTGGATGTGGAAACTCTGGCATGGAGGTCTCTCTTGATCTGTGTAACCACAATGCAAGTCCATCAATGGTCGTTCGTAGCTCTGTAAGTAAAAATAAAAATAAAAACAAAAACCAGTAAACAAAACCTCTAGGCCATGCACATCAGATATCTTTAAATTATAGTATTTCATCAACAAAATAATATTCTAATATAAATTTTGAAAGACTGTTTATTAAAATATTACTTTTTTTATTGAGAAATATTAGTTGAGAGATTTCCAGTATAGATGCACTTACAAGTTAGTTCTCAGTATTTACTCTGTTGTTTTTATCTGATGGAATAGGTTCATGTGTTGCCGAGAGAGATTCTTGGGAAGTCTACATTCGAAATAGGTGTAACAATGATGAAATGGATGCCGGTTTGGCTCGTGGATAAGACTCTGCTCCTTCTTGCGAGGATATTTCTAGGGAATACCGATAAGTATGGCCTTAAGAGGCCGAAACTTGGACCGTTAGAGCTGAAGAACACGGCTGGTAAAACTCCAGTCCTAGATGTCGGAGCATTTTCTAAAATCAAATCGGGAAAGATCAAAATCGCCCCGGGAATTGTTAAGTTTGGCCGCGGAAAGGTCGAACTCGTGGATGGCCGAGTTCTAGAGATTGATTCAGTCGTTCTTGCGACTGGTTACAGAAGCAATGTCCCTTTATGGCTAAAGGTAGACAAAACATACACATTATATTAATCATAACATATTTATCTTTTGGGACAAACTGAGTTATGATTAATACTTTTTTGAGAGAATTACCGTTAGTGACAGTTGAGAGACGTTTGATAGGGAATATTTGAAATACTTTCTTTTTTGTGCACCAGAATATTTAAAATACTAAAAATGTGTTTGGTGTATTGTTGTGAAGGAGAACGATGGGATAGAGACAAACCCATTTCCAAAAGGGTGGAAAGGGGAGGCTGGTTTGTATGCGGTGGGGTTCACGAGAAGAGGACTCTCAGGTGCGTCGCTTGATGCCATAAGTGTGGCTCATGATATTGCTAGTGCGTGGAAAGAAGAAACTAAGCAACAGATTAAATCTGTCTCTACTCGTCACCGTCGTTGCATCTCAAACTTTTGAATTTTAACCAATTATATATGAAGTCATATATGAGAAGAGGTTAAAAATGAGAGAAAGGAGACAGCTGAAAGTGTTTTGTGATGTGAAAAAAAAAGGAAAAACAAATGATAAAGCCCACTCGCTGAAGAAACCCACACCAAAATAAATAATTGTAAAAACATAGCATTTTGGGGGTTACTTTTGTTGTAAGGAAGATGTGGCTTCTCAACTCTATAATGTATACTTTTACATTTCAACTTATCTTCTGTTGGTAATTTGATTGATTAGTTGTTGTTCTATTTGCAGTCTTGCAGATATATAAGTCCCTTTTATTTGAAAACATATCTACCGTTTGAGAGAACTGTCCTAGAAAGTTTGAAAAACTTGATTAGATAATATGAACAAGATCCATGTCAAAACTCAGTTTGGCCATTGACAAAGAGATATATAAAAAGGCAGGTGTGAATGAAACAAAACAAGAATACATTCCTCAGTACATGAAATGTGTGTGCATCATTTTTCTTAGTATACAATGAGAAGAAACAGAGATAAAAAGAAGAGAAATAAATTAACAATGCTTGATTAGGGTGATCATGTAGCATTATGATATCAACTATATTGATCTTGTGACATATTGTTTCTATATTTAATACATCCCTTCAAGATGGACTGCCATTTGCTGAGGCCAGTCTTAATTGATAGTTACTGAAATCTTGAATGTGAGAGTGGCTTTGTATGCGCGTCAGCAAATTGATCAGCTGAGAGTATTACTTTTGCGAATAATTTTCAGGGAAAAGTTCTCAAATAAACATGTTTTTATAGTGGAAAAAGGATGTAGAGACCAACTCGAATCAGTTCATATCAGTTGGTCCGTTTTATTTACGACAAAACATAGGATCAAGATGAATAAACACTCAATTTACAACAGAAAAATGAATCTCGTCAAATTATGATTAATCTATTAATTATATGGTACTTAGCCGTAGTTACACAGTCACATGCCGGCATGGATCATATATCAACCTTTCAGTAAAAAAGAATATTCAACAGCTATTCTATATCAACCTTCAAAAAATTCTTAATCAATTTGGTTTCAAACTGTCACAGCACATGATTTTATTTTGATATAAAAAGTAACATATTAAAGCACATCTACAATTTGGTAGAGTTCAAAATGCTAGCATACCTCATGCGATATAGGCCTGGTAATTCCAGCGTATACAACAAATAAGGCAGCAAAAAAAACAAACAATGTTCTTCCAACTAAAGATGTGCACTTTCAGATACAAAAGCATCGAGAAACATCAACTGTAACTAACCGCAGGTAGAACCTGAGGTAAGTCAGCAATGGAACCACCCCTTAGAGGCTGCAGATATGACCACTGTAGCTAAAACAAATACAAGCATCGGGTTCACATGCACAAGTAAAGAGACCAAGATTAAGCAAGCAATGGCTAACATTTTTCACCAAACGAACGAGAGAAAGCCAAGTGATAGCAACTCCGTACGGTCTGACTGCTCAGAATAGCATAATAAACAAAGAAAGAGGAGGACTTGATAACGGATAGACCGGAAAAATGTATAAAGCATACAACAAATTGTCACATCATCATTACAACAACTCTTATTCTCAAACATATCAAATATCTTTGAGGTTCTAAATAAATAAATAAATAAAGGAAACAACAAGGCAAGGCAGTAGATGATATTGAGAAACCAAGAAAGAGAAGAATCAGATGAAATGGATGTTGTTGCAATTTGAAGAAACTATGGGGAGAGTTAACAAATTAGCTCGCAAGAAGACGCTGTTGTCGGCGGCGTCAATAACAGCAACTCTCACGGTTTCGAGACATTCCAACATTCCCAAGAAATGTCTCATTTGTTTCAGCTCTTGAAAAGAAGCTCCATACTCTAAAATCTCAAGCACTTTCACTTGACATGTCTTTAAACAAGATACTACCTTACTCTTCTTCTTATTCTTCTTCTTAGGAGTGCAAGCGCATGCATCTCCGCATTTATCTGTGACTTTGTGCACAAGACCCTGAGAAAACACCAAAAGACCAATCAATCATGAGAATAATGTATAAACAAGAAGGAGAGAAGGGGTCAAAAATTACCTTGAAGACTAAAGTGTGTAGATTTGGACAACTGTTAAGCAAAAGTGGCATTACTTGCCAACCTTTCTTCTTGTTGCTCTCAATAGATAAGTTAAGGAGGTTTTTGAACACCGGCATAGATTTACAGCAGAAATGAAACGCCTATATATATATATAATGAACATAATATATACGAGGTGAGAGAGACCATGGTAGCTAGCTCTAGCTCTAGCAGTAGAGACTGAATGAAGTGAGAGAGAGAGAGAGAGCAACCAAACATACCTCAAGCGAATCAGGAGACAAGTGAAGGGTTGATATGTTGGATATACCCGCAGCTAGGTTTGTAACATCACCATATAATCCAGGCTGGTCCCATAACTTGAGATTGAGTCTGACTTGGGCAAGCGAATCCAAATCAACAAAGCGATAATCCTTAAAGAGATGACTAGAATAGTCAAGGTAGACAAGACTTGGTGCATTAACAACACTTTGATCATGAAACTCTTGAAAAAATTGTTGGGTACCAGGACGAGGAGAGGGCATATCGACAGAGACCACAAGTCGCTTGATGGATGGACTTTCGACAGAGGTGGTGCAACATGGAGGATAAGGATCAGCAGCATCAGCAGCGATATCAGTTACGAATAATTCTTCAAGGACAGGGCAGCCTTGGATGAGGCGGCGATAGTTGTGGTAATCAAGACCGCCAACTGTTAAGAGAGAGAGTGATTTGAGGGCAGGGAGAAAGACACGGTCGACTTCAAGAGAATACTCACGGGAGAGTGTGAGCTTAACCAGTGTGTTGCTCGTTAACAACTTTCTCTCTAAATGAACTTCGTTACTGGTGCATTCCAAGTGTAACTCTTCCAATAAACCACCACCTTGTTCCTCCTCCATTGCACTCAAGATCCAACCGTAGACAGCAAGGGACTTAGGGACACGGCCTCCTCGATGACTCAGAGAGAATTTCTTGATCCTCGGAGAACAGTTTCTTAATGTCTTGTCTACGAAATCTAAGAAGCGATCTGAAGAACAACTACCTAGTTCTACGTTGGGATACACAACCATTGACTCATCAAAGCTTAGCGTGTCGACTAGAGCCAGCAGATTACTATTCATCCTCCATCTCTTTGACAGAACCGTTGTGGAAGCAGCTACCTTTGTCGGAACCAATGACAGGATTTTCCCAAGTATCTCATCCGGCAATTCGCTTATTCGATCTCTACTACTACAACTCCTCATAACTATTCTACTTGCCCGAGCTTTTGAGAAGATGGGGGACGATTGATTGGGATTGGGGCGTAAGAGAGAGAGAGAACGCTGAGCTTTTCTCAAACTAAATTAATTATTAGTTGAGATAAAAAAAAAAGAAAACAGAAAACAAATAGTTATATAGGCCCATTACCCTTCTTTCCATGTGTTGGCGGATGGATCATCTAGGGTGGGCCGGCGTTTCGGTTTTGGTTTCGTTTATTTCTTCGGTTTATTCCATGATTTTCGGTTTGGTTTCCTTTTATTTCTTCCGTTTATTCGACGATTTCCAATTTATAAATGACTTTACTATATACAGTATATATATATTACGCATGGTGGGGTGGTCAGGAAAGTCCACAATTACAAAACATGTCTATTACAGATTTATAATTTCCGGTTTACTACTTAGAGCATATAAACCACCAAGGGACCTTCGTTAAAAACTCAGTTCACTACATGTCAATATACGATCTTGCTAGGTTGGCGCCAATTGTCAAAACGAAAAAAAGCTTCAAGTGTTAAAAACTAAACCATCGTCTTCGAGCTCAGTCAATGTCAGTGGCTGTGATCAGACCCAAACACAAACGACATTGTTGTCTGACGAACCACATAAAGTTTGCACTTGTAACTGCATCTTCTAAACCGCCTTCTAGAAATTCATCTTCAGCCTATGTTCCGTCCTGTAAAAGAAAAACTAAGACATATCATACGGCATTGCACAAACCATCATGACCTTAAAAGTAAAATATGTATGTGTGATTTATCGTGTATGATCTTATCTTCTCCAAACATGCTCCAGCAACTTGAGATCCACCAGTATCTTATCTTCTCTTAATAAGTGTATTTTAAAAATACTAATAAGTGTTGTTTGGTGTATTGCTATGAAGGAGAACGACTTGGGGGAGATTGGGATAGAGAAAAACCCGTTTCCAAAAGGGTGGAAAGGGAAGGCTGGATTGTATGCGGTAGGGCTCACGAGAAGAGGACTCTCAGGTGCGTGGCTTGATGCCATAAGTGTGGCTCATGATATTGCTAATGCGTGGAAAGAAGAAACTAAGCAGCAGATTAAATCTGTCGCTGCTCGTCACCGTCGTTGTATCTCACACTTTTGACTTTTAGGCAATCATATGTGAAGTCACATATATGAGAAGAGGTTAAAAATGGAAGAAAAGAGACAACTGAAAGTGTGTTTGTGGAAAAAATAAAATAAAATAAAGCCCATTCCATGGAAGAAACCCACCCAAAATAAATAATTGTAAAAACATATAGCATTTTGGGGGTTTATTTTGTTGTAAGGAAGATGTGGCTTCTCATTTTTTTTATAATGTATGCTCTTACATTTCAACTTATCTTTTTGATGTTTTTTTTTTCAACACTTTATTTTATTGAATCTGATTTAACATATTACATCGTAGGAAAACAACAAAACGATAAAGAGAAACTAATGGTATTTCTACACCAGAAACTGGCGAGCACAAACATCACAGATGCCCCATTAGCCATCACAAACTGGTCTTGTTTCAAGTTAAGGTAGATTAGATGTTCCCGATCCCACGGACTTCTAATACCTTTAGTGAAAACATGACAATAATTCTCATCGTCTAAATAAGTCTTCTTCTTCATTGCCTTTATCAAATTTGTCCAGATTAGCTTCAGCTAAAATACTGTACAAGCTTGAAATGCAAAATAAAAATCAGATGGATAGTATGGATTAATCGTTCAGATCCACTCTCACTGCTGCAAAAGCACAGATCCGAAAGAGACAAATAGAGACCAAAACAATCCCAAACTAAAACTAGATCCAAATTCTCACAAGAGAAAAAAAGAGAAGGAAAGCACTAGAATACTAATACGTTACTTATTATAAGGACAAAATCCAATACGTAAACTAAAGCTGGTGCACATGAGCTAGTCATAAGCGAACCAGTTGCCACAAGACAAACGCTTCAGCATCGCTTCTATGAGGAGACCAACACCTCAAACTAGGCCATACAAATCAAACCAACCCGCCTTGAATCCTAGTACGAAGGCCACAGCAGCACGCCTCAGTGAAGAAAGTGAGCCACCCACCGGACAAAAAAAGAATCAAAGATGGCAACAATGGAAAGAAAACCAGAGATGATACGACTAATCAAGGGCTGTCATGAAACCAAACCACAAAACACTGCGCTCCGAGAAAGAAAAGCAAGTAAACAAGATAGAGAGGAAGAAGAGCCTCTCCGGTGCCGGCGAGGACCGCCAGTCACCAGAGAAACTGCAAGAAAAAGTTAGGAGGCGGCTAAATCTCTAT
>OVBX01007252.1:0-11025 GCA_900406325.1 Erucastrum elatum
TCTTCTAAGAAAGGTAGAGCAGCTTAAGTTGTCTCATGGTTCACTTACGATCCATTGCTTGTCCACATCGTTCTTCGAACTTCTCGGTTGGCCCGTACCGCCTGCGGTTCGATCATCAAGTTGATGCTCGACCAATCTTCTATCTTCTCCAAACCATGCTAAGTTTTGTGTGATCAAAACTTAACATTCCTTCAAATATATAATCTCCCAAAAGCTTGGCTCCATATNCACCTCATAACGGAAGAATTCATAAGCCAGTGGACGTAACTTGAGGAGTTTACGCCAGGCCCATGATCCTGCCACACCCTCCTTCACATCCCAGTAGGAACCATATTTAAGTAGATACTACTTTGTCCAAGCAACCCAGAGGGATTTGGTTTGAGTAAAGAGAAGCCATATCAATCAAAGTGCAAAGACACATGAAGTGTCTCTGAGTCGGCGCAACCCCAGTCCCCCTTCCTCTTTAGGTAGACAAACATCATCCCAGGCAACTTTAGCTTTATGAGTAATAGTAGGAGATCCGGACCATAAGAATGCACTACACATACTTTCAATAGTGTCGAGACAACCCTTTGGTAAAATAAAAGCCGAGCTCCAGAAATTTACCGTGCTCGTAATGGCCGATTTGATGAGCTGAAGGCGCCCTGCAAAGGATAAGGAGCTATGTGTCCAGGACAAGAACTTCTTTCTCAACTGATCAATTAGGGGTTCATAATCTTTTTTACTCCAGACCTTTGTAGTCAACGGCATACCGAGATACTTGATTGGTAAAGATGCTACCTTCAATCCTTTCGCACTTGCTACCAGATTAAGATCGTGACTGTTGTCGCTCGCAGTGAAAATAGAAGACTTTGATGCATTTATATGGAGCCCCGACATAGCTGCAAACTGGTCCATTACCTCTAGAACACCGTTCAAAGAGCCCTCTGTACCGTCAGTAAATACCAGTATATCGTCCGCAAAATTGAGGTGTGTGAGCTGGATCTCCTTACACTTTCGGTGGTATTGGAACTGTCTATCTACTATAGCCTGATTCAGCATATTTGACAGGGAATTACTCACAATCACATATAAGTATGGAGAAAGAGAGCAACCTTGGCGGAGACCTCTAGCACTTGGGAAAAACCCCGTAAGTTCACCGTTCACTGCCACTGAGAAGGAGGCCGTGGATATGCAGAGATAGATCCATTTAATAAACTGGAGAGGAAGACCCATCGCTCGGAGAACTTCAGTGATGAAACTCCATTTGACCATGTCGAGAGCTTTGGAAATATCAAGCTTAATAGTGCAGCGGTCCGAGATGTTAGTCTGGTGATAACCTTTGACCAGTTCCGTAGCAAGAAGAACGTTCTCCAACAGCAACCGTCCATTCACAAACGCACTCTGGTTTGGTTCTATAGCAGAAGGGAGAAATACCTTGAGCATGTTCGCTAAGATCTTCGAGATGACTTTATACATGTGGTTACAGCAGGAGATTGGCCGAAAATCCTTCATAGTTTGAACAGGGTCAATTTTTGGTATGAGAGCGAGGATTGTAGAGTTCACTCCGGTTGGTAGAAAGCCAAATAAGAAGAAAGACTGGATTGCTGTTATGAAATCCTGCCCTACTATCGGCCAAGCGGCAATGTAAAATTCCTTTGTAAACCCGTCCGGTCCAGAAGCCTTACCATTTGGTAGGGACTGTAAAGCCTTAGTGATTTCCAGGGGTGTAACAGGGGCAACCAGTGGTGCAGCTTCAGAAGCAGAACACTGAAATCTGAGTAATTCTCGCAATGCCTCTTGCTGGATAGGTTTACTACGTGATTGCTCCGCTTGGAGGAAGTTCTGAAAATAAGAAACAGCCTCAGACTTAATATCAGAAGGACTAGTGAGGGGAACTCCTTTAGCAGTGTGCATGAGGTTGATACAATTTCTAACTGTTGTTTCCAGGACAACATTGTGGTAAAAGGTAGTATTTTGATCTCCCACCGATAACCATTGTATACGAGACTTCTGATGCAGGAACTTTTCTTCTATTAACGCCAGTCTATTCCATTTTCTCATGGCTTCAGCTTCAGCGGAAAAAGAATCTGAGGAAGGGTTTGATAGAGCCTGAACTTGGCAATTACACAGCTCATCAAAAGCCTCCTTAGTTCTCGTTCGGATGTTGCCAAAACTATTCCGGTTTAGTTCACGCATGGCGAACTTGAGTGATTTCAGTTTCTTGTGAAACATATAAAAGTGCAGCTCGAGAGTGGAGTAAAGGACCTGTTTCCTCCCACTTGTGTTTAACTCTTGGCAAGAAATCCTCATGCTCTGTCAGGAAATTAAAAAAACTTAAACGGCCTGTGGAATTTCTCAACTCTCTGATTAAGACGGATCATGACACGGGCATGGTCAGAAATGCCACCCACTTCGAAATTAACATACAATTGCGGAAAGTCTCGGAGCCAGTCTCCATTTACCAGCGCTCTGTCCAATTTCTTTCCAATGGGGTCAGCTCCCCTCTTGTTCCACCAGGTAAACAGCAACCCCGTAAAGGATAAATATGTTAATCCCACCTCTGAAACCAATTCCTGAAACTGCTTCATACCAGTCTGATCACCCAAATAATCAGACATACGGGAGTGCTCTGAAGACGCTAAAATAGTGTTGTAGTCACCGATTAGAATCCACGGCATAGCTAGGTGCTTATAAGCTGCTTCTGTACCTTTTATCTCTTCCCACAGTCGACGCCTCTCAACCATAAAATTTGACCCATACACCGCTGAGCATATAAACTCTTCACGCGTGCCTGCAACTTGAATGGCAACAGTGATGATTTGATCACTTTTATTTAGTAGTGTAACCGTAACTCTTTCCCTCCAACATACCCAGATACGACCCAGCCTGTGACGGTCATAATTTGTAATCACACTCCAGCCTGGGAGAGCCGACTCCATAATTGCTTTATGATTACATTCCTGCACTCTAGTTTCAATAAAACATCCAAAAAACGGGTTTTCCACTTGAATCCACTGCTTAACCACCATGTGTTTACGCGGCTTGTTGAACCCGCACATGTTCAAAGCGAAGAAGAACGTCATAACTTCCTTACGGAAGTTTTTTTTGATGTTGCCCTTCATACCAATTCTATTAACCTCTTTCCCACGTCCCAGTTGGTAACATGCGACCTTTTTAGAACTCTTCGGAGCACCCCCCTTCTCTTAGTGTCTGGCCCTCCATTTTCTATCTCCCCTTCCTCCAATATTTCCTCAGAATCCTCTACATCAGCTGCTGATTCCCCTTCAGCGTCTTCTGCTAGTGGCTGGAAGCGAGAGGGAGAGATCACGTAGTTGCCCGATTCAGAGTTTGTGTCCCCCAACTCCGTAGAGGAACCCCGAATGCACTACACCATCGAATTTAGCAAGTAGGGAAGTGGGTCGCGCTGGATTTAAAATCTTTTTCCAGTCATTGACTGGAACTTCACCCTTATCTTTAGTCTCCATAGAAACGCCATGTACTTCCAAATCCTCCTTACCCTCCACATTCTGAACATCATTACTCTCTTCACGTACATCCTTCTCGTTTATCTCATCCCCCTTCTCAAAGTTAGCTCCCTCAGTGGCACTCACCAGATGAATCTTCTCCGTATTCGATTCCACAACATCTGTGATTTCAAACGGATGAGTAGCTTCCAGCTCAGACATGAGATTTTCCACCGCGCGCACTGCTTTCTCCCCCTCACCAACCCCTTGGTNCTACTAAAGTCAACTCCTTAGAGTTGGTTTGGATTCGGATGTCCTTTGACTTGCACTCGGTTGATTTGTGCCCCCACTTGGAGCACACACTGCAACGAGCAGGTAGCCAAGGGTAAGTCACACCTACTTTGACCTGCTCCCCCTTTTGATCCTTGAATTGAATTTCTTCCACAAGAGGCTTGTGCAGGTTGACCTCCAGAAGAAGTCTTGCGACATCAAGCCTAGTACAACGTTCCGTTTGTGGGTGGAGCTTAACGAAATGCCCCACCGGAGTTGAGACTGCTTTGAGCCCCTTGTGAGAGAAAAGGTAGCCTGGCACCGCTTTGAAATCCACCCAAAGAGGCATGGCCGACAAGTCCAGCGGCGACGACGTGGTCTCCGGTGACCACTCGTTCACAACTAGTGGTACATTTGAGATATGCCAGTAACGCCTTCTGATCACCCGAGCTCGCATATCGGAGCTTTCGATACGGAACAAGACAGTATTCTTGTCTATAAATTGCACATCAGTCTTCGCCCTAGATCCATTCGTAGCCCAGATTAACCGTAGCGTGGATCGAGCCCACGTGAGGTGCATCTCCAACAAAGTACCCAACCACAAAGCTTCTCCAAAGAGGGTCCGATCCCTCAAACAATTCCAACGGTATCTCCATCGACGCCACACCATGGTTAATCGCAAACGTCGGAACGGGAGCCGTTCCATTCCAGGGGTTCCTCGGGCCTTCCGAGTTTCCTGATTCGGTCGACACAGCTTGACCAGAGAGAGAGAGAGAGAGAGAGTCGACAAGCGTTCTCACCGGAGAGCGAGAGGCTCCACCGGCGGCGACGGGATAGGGATTGAGAGCCCTAATCGCCAGGTCGTCTGTCGAATGACATAATAAAAAGTATCCATCGAACTCTAAAGAATTATAAATTTATTTAAATTTTATATAATAATAAAAAAGTATATGAGTAATTCAATCAATTTATAAAAAATATTATCAGGTTTTTAGGTTTTTATTGGATTAACTGGTATCTATCGCGAATTATTAGAAGTTTTTGAATTTGTATTGTATTTATACCATATTGTTTTCATTAAATCCAAACGGTATTATATACGGGTTACTGAATCAATCGGTTTGGCCACAAGTATGCATCGAATATAGTATAACTTGAAAATTATTTAGTTCTAAAAAATTATAAATTCATTCAATTTTAATCAAACGGTAGATAAAAAATATTTGCTGATCAAAATCTAGTGTTATAGTTATAGTTCTCCATTTTGTTATGCGATTGTGCATATGAACCATACAATAAATGTTATGTTCACACCAAAAAAAAAACTAAATGGACCTTGAAATATGTCAAATGCTAAATCTAAACGTTAATTTTATCAATATCTCGTGTCTTTTCTTAATGTTAGATTATTTTTTTACACAGCTTTGTTTCTTGCAGTATATACAAGGTGTCATAATATATACAGTAAAACATCTATAAATTAATAATGTTGCGATTTTAAAATTTTATTAATTTATAGAGATATTAATTTAAAAAAATTTCTTTATTTAGATTTTTTTTAAATATTTTTGTTTATAAAAAAGGAAATAATTTTTTTTACCATATGTACATTATTTAAATTTTAGAAATTTGGCTTTCATATTTTCTTATTATCTTATTTTGTGTATATTTTTATGTTTGATAGAATTGTTAAGTGGTATTCGGTATAATTTTACTAAATATTATCAAAATATATTGAAATGTTAAAAATATTGGGAATATAAAACCAACAATATAATATTTATCATGTACTTTTATAAAAATTATATATATTTAGATTCTTAATTTATGATTTTAAGAGGACTATATATATTTACATAGAAATTTAAAAAAAAAATATTCTTATTATTTTAATGATGTTTTTATATTTAACATCGGCCCAACTTGGGACCGATAAATTTATTAATTTATAGAGATTATTAATTGAACGAGTATTAATTTATAGAGATTATTAATTGAAAGAATACTATTATATATTCCCTCTGTTTATTAAACTAAATATTACAGATGTTTTAAAAATCGCTAAGTGGTTACTATACACTTGATAGAAGACTAACGAGTAAGTGGATGCGTAGGCGAGACTTAGGCGTTATCAAATTATATTTCACATTTATATGTATTATAAAACCTGACATTTAGAACCTGATATTTTTCATAAAAATAAAAAAAAAATGATTGAAATGCATTAAAGTTTTTAATAGAAATAACTATCCAACCAATAGTGTTTGAGATAAATAGAAATATTTATAAAAATAATCCATTTTTGCAATAAGTAGTAAACTAAAAATCATATATATAATGCCCCAGTTTCCTTTCTTCTAAAAACATACACGTCAGATTTTTTTTAAATGCATATGGGTCTCACATCTTTTTTTTTTGTTTTCTGTCTAGCGGGCTTTGCGTGTGTTTCGGAATCATAACCATGTTTTGTTTTGTTTGGGCTTTTTGTAGTTATTAAAAACTAGATAGTTACGATTTCTGTGTAATTAGCCATTCGGAATTTGTTTTAATGAATAAAGTTTCTATTAATTTACAATGAAGAAAAGCCTTGATTGATATATTATGCGTAAGCCCATGTTCTGAAGCGTCGTCTAGGGAACACGCCTTCACCTTATATTGTTTCGTAAGACCACCCGCAATGGGGTTTCATAAAGAATCCTTAGCACAAAAACTTAGACAAATGACATTAAAATAATAATATATAATTTGCCTCTGGGAAGAATTGATCCTTAGATAAGTGATTTACGGATCAAATCCTTAAGAACGTGGAAAGGCGTGATTGGTTACGGTGTGGGTTGTGTTTCGTTGTGTTCTCTTCTCCCCTGCTTTTTCCGATCAAAAAATTCCCATAGTTTTTGATGATTGTTCCCCGGCAGATTTGGATCCTCTTCCTTTCTTTGTTTCTGTTTAAAAAATTAGATTTGATTTTGGGTTTGTTGTTGTTGCTCGATTGAATCTGAAAGTTTGTTCCTTTATCGACTAATCAGCAACTGAGATTGTTGTCTGAAGCAATTCAAATCTCATATGTTCTGTCCTAATTAAAGGATGTGGAATTATCAGAGATCTCTTATCTGATGATGTGTAACTCTGTTTTTTTTGTGTGTAGGAGCAACATTGGTGAAAGGATTCAATAGAGCAATAGGCACACTCTCTGCTGGTGGGCTTGCGCTTGGCATAGCTAGACTCTCTGTCTTAGCTGGACGTTTCGAGGAAGAGATCATTATCGTCAGTATCTTCCTTGCACGTTTTGCTCCAGTTACTCTCAATCCATATATTTAAGATATTATGAATTACTCTGTTTGATTTGATCCCATTTTGGTTTGTGTATTTCAGGTCTTTGTGCAAGTTATCTGAAACTCTATCCGGCGATGAAGTCGTATGAATATGCATTCAGGGTGTTTTTGTTGACGTTCTCCATTGTTCTTGTGTCCGGGAACAACTCCAGAGACTTTTTTCAGCACTGCGTAACTACAGGTTTTTTCTGATTTGTGTTGGTGCATGTATCTGTTTGGGTGTGAACATATTTATACTTCCGATTTGGTCTGGAGAAGACCTCCATAAACTAGTTGTTAAGAATTTCAAGTGTGGCCAATTCTCTCGAAGGTAGGTAGATTACATTGAATGTCATGTCTGTCTTGTTTTCTTTTGTTTCTTTTATGCTCATCTAAAAAAAAAATCAGGATGTGTTAATAGCTACTTGCAATGCGTTGAATACGAGATGATCCCTTTGTATGTCTCATGGTTTCACATATAAATCACTGCTAATACTTGCTTAAACTCATATCATATTGTTTTCCTCTTTATTGTATTTGCTACATACACGAACTAGTTACATTCAGTTTCGGTTAAGTTGATGGTGTTTATGTGAATAAATGGTTTAAATTTGCAGCAAGCCTACTTCAAGTGTGCATACGAGTGCATTGACAGAAGCAGGAAGCAAGAGGAGATAGCCAACTGCGTTGAGCACTGCAGCATACTCAGTTTCAGGTAAACAGAACATATATGCTAAGACTTTATATATTAAGGACTCTAACTTGAAAAACACCATTGGTAACAAAAACCGAATTGAGTCCTTAACTATTCTAAAAGTAAAAAAAATATATTTTAATAATTGTAAAGATTCCAACTCCGAGAACATCATTGCAGGTGCTCTAAGCTCTTTATCTACGGCCAACTCTCGACCACCCCATCTTTAATGAAACCGTCATTAATGGTCTGATTCGTAACATCTCCTTAAAGCTCTTTATATATTCTTCATCTTTAACGGAGGAAATCTGCATCTCCAAAAAACTAATCGATTCCGTTATCTTAAAACATCTTCTCGAAAATGCCTCTTTCTACTTCTCCAGTTGCTCACACCGCCGTCGGTTAGTCAACCTTCGACTCTCTCCGGGTTCGTATATATAAATTTTTCTTTATAGATATCATAACTATTTTATTACTTTTAGGAATCTCCAGCAGTTTTGATTTCGTTGTTTCTGTATACGGTTAATTGCTTTTAGTTTGTAGCCTATTTATTTAACTTCTTCTTTCTTATTCATTGTTTTATGGTCTTTATTCTATTGTTACCCGTAATTTGTGTTTCTAGGCTTTTTGATAAACTTTTTGTATTTGTTAGAGACGGAGATGTTGTTGTTGTTGTTTCTTTCCGGTGCATGTAGTGTATGTAATAATATTATGTTATTGTTGCTTCGGATATTGTGTATGCAGAACCTGGTGACAGAGTCTAGGCTGATGAGGCTATTGGACAAATTGAAACTGGCAAGGTTTTTAACAAATACTTGCTTTATTCTCTCTTATGTTCATCGTTTCATTCCTGTACAAGCTTGGTTCGAAAAAGCGTGTGGCCAGACAAAGAGATGAGGTGGGAGCTCAGCGCTGACCGCCATGGTGCCTCAAAGTGAGCGCTTTGTCTACCTGCAACAGACAAGGTACCTACAAAACCACTTATACAATATGTATTACGTAAAGCTTAAGAAAGACAAGTAAGAAATATAAAACACCAATTTCATAAAATAAAACTGAAAGATTCAAATAGCAAAACACTGAAAATACCAAATGCAAACACCAAATTCAAAAGCAAATAAAACACCAAAGTAAAAGCAAATAAAAACACCAATCTGAGTAGAATCTCTAGTCAGATTCAGAACCACTCTCCTCATACTCCAATTCCAAATCCTTCCAGAAGCTAGCATCTTTTTCTAACTCCCCTTCAACGTCATCATCTTCATCAACCAACTCCAAATGAGAAGGTGATGGACCATAGCGTTTGCTCTGAGTTGCAAGAGTAGCTAGCTTTTCTTTTCCCATTGTTGTCCTTTGCAGTTTTTGCTCCTCTAGTAGTGTAGCTAGGTTCTTCAGCTCCTACTGCTTCGCTCACCACACTCCATGTCAAGTCTTCATCATCATGGACAAAATCATCATCTTCATCATTGGACAAGTTCCCATCCATCTTCCCCATTAGCCATTCATTGCTATCATCTATCTCATCCAATAGAATTGGATCCTTGGCATCATTTCTCCTCATCCTACGCTGCAAAGCATGATTGTACTTGACAAACACCATGTCATTCAATTGCCCTTGAGCTAGTCGGTTCCTTCTATTGGTATGCAGCTGCGTTTTA
Organism: Erucastrum elatum; assembly: GCA_900406325.1. Classification (NCBI taxonomy): domain Eukaryota; kingdom Viridiplantae; phylum Streptophyta; class Magnoliopsida; order Brassicales; family Brassicaceae; genus Erucastrum; species Erucastrum elatum. The sequence continues at coordinate 9,380 of OVBX01007252.1, forward strand.
TAAAATATCATAGTATCGGTCACGTCATATTTAGATATAGTTCATGTAAAACAGTGTAAATATAAAGATTGTGAAAAACTCACAAGTTGAAAGACTCCCCAGTTTCTTTCACAACTCGTTGCACTGCATGTAAGACTTAGCACCTTGACTGCAAAGTCTCTGAGATTTGGAGCTGATGATCCGTATGTTGATTACCAGTCAACTGCAAAAAAATAAAAAATTAAAATCAGTTTAAGAATACATCGCAATGCAGTGCTTAAAACAACTCTACGTACCAGGCGATTTCATCTCCCTTTGCCTAATAGCCATGGGAAGACCAAAGAGTCCGCTTGCATTCTTAAAAATTTCAAGCTCCACCATGATCTTGTCTTGAACAGCAGGCTCTCGAACCAGCGTTGTGATGCAGTTATACAAGCCAGTCTCCACTTCCTCACAACAAACATCAACCGTATGAGTGTAATGAACAGCTGGATTGAGGAAATAACCTGCTTCATGAAGTGGTTGATGTAACTGGCAGTTCCAGCGATTGTCTATCATCTCAAAGACCTTCTCATACTTCCCTTTCTTCCATTTGAAACTCTTAGCAATAGTTTCCTTTGCCCTATCAATTGCAGCATAGATGTACCCCATTGCTAGCTTCTTCTCACCATCAACCATCCGGAGGACCTTCACCAAGGGACAAGTTAGCTTAAGAGCATAAGCTATGTTCCTCCACAAACCCTCTTGAAGGATATACTGCTTCATCTTTCTTGCTCCTGCTTCCTTGTGGGAACCGAAATTCGCACAGTCGATTTTAGTTAAGTAAAACGAAGGAAAACCAAGCTAGCCTAGTTTTCCCTTAAGATTCCGGATTATCTGCTGGGCCACGCACGACAAAGTTAAGAAAGACGAGTTTTAAATATCGTAAAAATAAAGAGAGCAAAAAAGAATCTTATTCCCGAATTTGCGCGAAGCGTTTGAACAAGAGGTTCGGATCTCGGCTGCAAGAGCTGTCGATCGTCGCTAGTCTCAAAAACCTAGATCTAACCTAGTTGAGTCGCAGCTCGCTAAAAAAAGAAATAAATGCCTAAGTTCTAAGTTGCTCTGGAGAGTATTTGTTTTTCTGATTCTGCCCCTCCTCTCCTCTGCTCCTAGCTTGCTTATATACTCCCCATACGACGGTCTGTTTCTGATGGGCTGAGTCTGTCGTGAGCTGGGCTTTTTTCATTTTCGTCGGCCTTCGTGTTTATCGGGAAACTTGACATTTATCCTTTCGGAATTTTGACATTTATCCTTTTGGAATCTTAACATTTATCCTGTTATGTGAAGATAATCATAAACCGTCATATCTATCTTTGGGAAATCGTAGATAGGCCGTCCGATCGTGTCTGATTTTTTACGATTTCCTCGAAAGGATACTCCTGTTGCGATATCGAGTTCTTCGGAAGATCTTCCATTCTTTGTAGAGTCGAGATGAATGGTGTAATCGGATAACCACCATCGTTTTATATGACGAATTTAAGATATCCCTGCCCGTTGATATCTTACTAATTTACCGAAATCATTCCGACGATCTTGGTTTGGAGCAGGAAAAGGAATTTTGTTTGCGGGACCTCGGAAAGTCGCAAAGCATGGATTTCTAGCAGCCCGGGGCCTAGGACTTACGC
>OVBX01007255.1:0-11021 GCA_900406325.1 Erucastrum elatum
TCGCTGTCGGCGCAGTTCTAGGGCAACGTAAAGACAATAAGCTGCATGTCATTTATTACGCCAGTAAGACACTTGACGAAGCTCAGAGAAATTACGACACAACTGAAAAGGAACTCCTTGCAGTTGTGTATGCTTTCAAGAAATTCTGTAATTATCTAGTGGGTTCCAAGGTCATTGTCCATACTGACCACGCAGCTATAAGATATCTTATGCAAAAGAAAGACGCGAAACCACGCCTTATCCGATGGATACTACTCCTCCAAGAATTTAATATGGAAATCAAAGATAAGAGAGGAGTAGATAATAGTGTCGCAGACCACCTTTCTCGGATACGCGTGGACGACGACGTGCCTATTAATGATTCCCTCCCCGACGAAAATGTGTACTACACGGAGTCTTCTTTCGTCGGTCATATAGAACTATTATCCGAAAATTCCTTAACTGACGATTTTAATCTGCTCGATTTGAGCGACCACATGTCGATCGATGGCAATGAAAACGAATCGATCGACACATATGATGCTATGTCAATAGACGAAAATATCAGGGAATCGATCAATACTGTTGATGCAATATCGATCGATAAGCCCCGCGATGTTGATTTACGGGATGTTTCTATTATGATCACGATAGACACCACTATTACAGTAGCACACAACGTGACCTTCGACAAGCACACTATACCTACGGACGGGGATATGTTGCATGAAACACACTCCGTAGATAAACAAGCACGAGATAGACCTTGGTACGCTGACATAGTTAACTATCTAGCAGCTGATGTCGAACCAGAAGATCTAAAGCGGTACGACAGAAAGAAATTCTTCAGAGAAGTAAGGAGATACCATTGGGATGAACCTTACCTATATAAACAATGTGCCGACGGCATATTTCGGCGCTGCATTGCTGAAACGGAAGTTCAAAACATCATCTATCATTGCCACGGATCCGAATACGCCGACCATTTTGCAACCTTTAAAACAGTTTCCAAAATCCTCCAAGCAGGATTTTGGTGGCCAACAATGTTCCGCGATGTTCATTCCTATATTGTTCAATGTGATCGATGTCAACGTCTGGGTAAAATCAGCAAAAGACATGAGATGGAGCAAAAATTTATTCTCGAAATCGAGGCGTTTGACTGCTGGGGTATTGACTTTATGGGGCCCTTCCCAACTTCCTTCGGAAACAAATACATCTTGGTTGCTGTTGACTATGTTTCGAAATGGGTAGAAGCAATCGCTTCACCAACAAACGACGCATCTGTAGTCAATAAACTTTTCAAGAGCATTATTTTCCCAAGATTTGGAGTACCTCGGATAGTCATAAGCGATGGCGGTACTCATTTTATCAACAAAGTCTTCGCAAACTTACTAAAAAAGAACGGAGTACACCATCGAGTCGCAACACCCTACTATCCGCAAACCAGTGGACAAGTAGAAGTTTCCAACAGACAATCAAACTGATTTTAGAAAAGACTGTTGGAGCTACGAGACAAGATTGGTCTAAGAAATTGGACAACGCACTATGGGATTATCGGACCGCATTCAAAACTCTACTTGGAACTACCCCATTCCACTTACTCTATGGTAAAGCATGTCATTTACCAGTCGAGTTAGAGCATAAAGCCGCCTGGGCAACAAAACTTCTAAATTTTGACATTAAGCCGGCTGCTGAAAGGAGACTCATCCAGCTTAACGAACTGGACGAAATAAGACATATGGCTTACGAGAACTCCAAATTGTACAAGGAAAGAACAAAAGCTTATCATGATAAAAAAAATCATTTCTAGGCATTTCACCGCTAATGACCAAGTTCTCCTATACAATTCTCGTTTGCATTTATTTCCCGGAAAACTCCGTTCTCGTTGGTCTGGCCCTTTCACCGTAACTAAAGTCCACCCAAGTGGTGCTATCACTCTTACCAATGGAAAAGGAGAGGAATTTACGGTAAACGGCCAACGAGTGAAACACTATTGGGTTAAACCCCCAAAGGAGCACCCTTTAGAGTTGGGTATACCTAACTCAAATTAGAGTTTCATATAATAACAGTCAAGCTACTGACTTTAACTAAGCGCTGAGTGGGAGGCAACCCACTGACTAGATTTAACCGAGCTACCATTTTTACCATCGACCGATACAATTTGAGGACGTCGACCGATAGAGGTTAATCAAGATCGACCGATAGAAGCATTTCAACATCACTCGATATTGAAGTCTCCCGAGTCATTAATTACTAATTAGAAGCCCTAATTGCTTCTAATGTTTTTACTAATTACACCTTAAGTCCCTGGCCGCCTGTTAGGCTATAATAGAGGGTTTTTGTACTAGTTTAGGGCAGACTTGCCTAGAGACCTTTGGAAAAGATCTAAGAATTGAGAGAAGCACTTTGTCATACCATTGAGAGAGCTTAGGATTGGAGAGAGAGATCTGAACTGCAATCACAGAGAAGATCTTGAACTCCCTTTGCTTTACTTATTTACTATTTCTCATTTTCTTTCTATTCAAAAGTATTATTCAAACCATCATGATTTTGTCTTCCATGAATATGTTTGAGTAGTCTCTTTGTTAGATTTAGGTTTCTCATCAGGGTTAAATTATGTATTGAGTAAGCTATTGTTAGGGTGTTTAAAATATAATTCTTCTTCTAGTTGTTCTTAATGCTATGCTAAGGAATTGATCAACCTTAACCTAGATCTTAGGATTAATTTGTCCAAGTGAGAACTTGATAAATACCTGAAACCTAACTAGTTAGATTTACTTCTGCTAAACTTAAACGAGAGTTTCAGTTTAGTGAGGATTAAAGGATTTAATCAAACTCGCCCTTAAGATTCTCTAGAAACTATATCGATCGATAAAGCATTCGCTTGATCGACCGATATAGCGAAAGGTTAATCGATCGATATCTTTATCCGAGTGTCGATCGATACTTTCTCGCGGCTATCGTACGATAGTACATGACCCGAGATCTAGTAGACGATAACTTCTTAAGTTTGAGTCCAGAATTATGAAAACTAAAAACCTTAACACCCTAAATGCATAATTAACCTGAGAAACACCTAAATCTAGCTACTCCTTAAAACCTTACAACAAACACAAGTATTCACCTAAGCAATAACTTGCTTACCTCTTCAATTTACTGTTTTAAACCATATTAGTCTAGCTTTATTTCGAAAACTAAACAATCTGTTGTGTAGTCCTAGAGTCTCTGTGGATTCGATCCCTAAGTACTACAATCGAACCTCTTTTGATGAGAGTAATTCACTCCTTAGGGTAATTTGAGTGATATCAGATTCATCCATAGTTGCCAAGAATCATGAAGATATTGCCATATGTCCAAACAGGTTAAGCCGGAGTAACATGATGAGAAAGTTGGATATCTTGTTCCTCACAACTCCTATGATATATAAACAATATAGGGAACTTTATACACTGATTAATGTCTTAAAAGAAAGCTTCTTACTTCTAGATTGATCATGGTTTGCCAAGAATCATGAAGATATTGTCATATGTCCAAACAGGATAAACTAGAGTACCTGATGAGAAAATTGGATATCTTGTTCCTCATAACTCCTATGAGATTTCTACATTATAGGGGTGATTCTACACTGATAAATGTCTCAAAATGAAGCTTCTTACATCTGGATTCCTCCTGGTATGCCAAGAATCATGAAGATATTTACATATGTCCAAACAGGATAAACTAGGGTAACCTGATGAGAAAGTGGAATATCTTGTTCCTCACAACTCCTATTAGATTTCTACAATGTAGGGGTGTGTCTACCCTGAATTGTGACTTAAAAGAAAGCTTCATACTTCTGGATTCATCCTGATTTGCCAAGAAGCATAAAGATATTTCCATATGTCCAAACATGATAAGTTGGAGCAACATGATCAGAAAGTGGGATATTTTGTTCCTCACAACTCCTATGAGATTTCTACAATATACGGGTGATTCTACACTGATTAATGTCTTAAAAGCAAGCTTCTTACATCTGGATTCATCCTGGTGTTCCAAGAATCATGAACATGTTGCCACATATATCCAAACATGAAAAAATGGAGTAGCCTGATGAGAAAGTGAGACTTCTACAATATAGGAGTGATTCTACACTGATTAATGTCCTAAAATCAAGCTTCAAAATTCTGGATTCATCCTGGTTGGCCAACAATCATGAAGATATTGCCATATGTCCAAACATGATAAGTTGGAGTAACTGATCTCACTCAAATTACCCTAAAGAGTGATTACTCTCATCAAAAGAGATCAATCGTAGTATTTAGGGATCGAATCCACAAGGGGCTAAGGAACAAAAGATGTAATCCTTAAGATTAAGCTAGGTTGAATATGTGTAAAGTAAATAGCAGTTTTGTGCGCAATTGGTAATTGCTCTAGAGATTTGTTTAGATTTTGTGACAATAAAGGAAGGTAGTTAGATTCAAGGTTACTATTCAGAAATTCAGGATTATAATGCTATAGATGTTTTAAATTAGTTGTTTGCATGATACATAAGAACTACAACTCTTAGATCTGTCTAACAGCTCTCGCCATCTAGACTCGTCCACTGATCTGACTGCCAACAATATCGATCGATGTTTTGACAGCTTGTGTCGATCGATATGTTTGTCGTCGACCGATAGTATTTTTGGAGTATCGGTCGATATAGCTTTAGATCGAGTTAACAAGATCATAGACCGGCTCTCGCGTATCCCTAGAGGATCTTAGTTTATGCAAGATGATTCAGGAGAATGATTTATGGATTAAATCACTTCCAAAATCATATTATAGTTAGCTAGGCTAGAATAAGCATTAGGGTTCATCAAGATAATGAGTATCACAACTCAACAGTCTACACCAGCCGCGACATGCTCTAACAGCAATCGACCGACACACCAGCCGCGACATCGCTCGATATCACTACTACACCATCCGAGGTACAAACACACAATTTAAATTTTGGTTTTCAAACTTCGGATGAGTTAGGTATTTTCAGAGATCCAGAAGGTAATGCACAAGCAATGGATGGACGAATCATTCCAGTAACAAAGAAGGACATTGCAGATATCCTTCAGACGGCCAATGGATCAATAAACCTCTTCAAACAGCAACCAACCAATACAGAAGATCAGCACTACCAACAAACCAGTGAAATCACATCAATCCGTCCAGATGGTGCTACACATGATCATCTCAACTCAGAGGATTCAGAATTTCAACACATATCGATCGATAGGAACAACTGCCTATCGTTCGATAAGCATCGAGAGTTTGGAAAACGAGCTTTCAATAATGGAGTCCGTCGTTTTTCTTGGGAAAAGAAGGACGAATTTGGAGTTTACAGAGATCAATCTGGGTATGCTAGAGAAGTAAATGGAGACATCATCCTTGTTTCCAAAGAAGACACGGAGGATTTGCTAAATAGACCTTCATTGTTTGAATGTTCTTGCTTCTGTTTACCAATACATGAGGATCACTTCAACAAAGCAGAACCACTAAAAAAGCTCTACACAGAAGCTGAAGTTCAGAGTATGATCAATGATGCTAAGAGTCCTTATATCTGGGAGAATCTGGGATATCCAACAAAAATAGAAGAGGTCCGATCATCACTCCAAGCAGAGATCAACTGGTTTCAGACTGCTAATGATCTCCTCCACCAACAGAAAGACAACCTACAAAAAGAAGTACACATGCTTCACCAGAAAATGGAACCTTATCCGACGATATTGACCGATACCAAACACACCAAATCGGTCGATATGTGCCCTTCATCGTCCACAACTTACACCAAATAAGAGATCAACACCCTTTTCGGCAACATCTACACAGAGCTTGGAGAAGCAGATGAACGTAACCGTACAGCTTTGGAAGAGACATCTAGAGAGCTCACCATCAAATCCACCTCACTCAACAATCGCATGGCTGAGATGAGGAAAATTATGTGGAACCTCATAGGAGACCACGCAAAAAAGGAGGCCAAGACGAGATTGCACTACGATCACACTAAATTGCCCATTGATGAGAAGATCTCACCTGTTACAGCCCGAGTGCAAGAAGTTGAAGAAGGCCTAAGGGAGTTCTACACTCAGAAGATTTGCGAAGATTATAGACGATAATTATCGACCGATGCACAATAGAGTACATCGACCGATATCGACACACCAGAGCTCTGTACCAAAGCCGACATGGAGAAAACAGTTCAAGATCTTTTCACAATCATTCAAGAGACCGGTGATTCAGCATACCAAAGTTTCGAAGAATTGTGGCTCCCAGTACAAGGCGACGTCAAAAGCATGGAGTTCACCATAGCTAACCTTCAGAAGGAGATAAAAACCATCTCCAGACAACTCGCTGAAAGACCTGCAATACTAAAATCGATCGATATGCCATCTAGGACATCGACCGAAAGGGCCAGAACCAGTGTCGATCGATATAGACTACCTGAGATCGATCGATAAGCTCATGGTACGAAGGAGAACCTATGAGAGACTCAATGACATGCAAGAAGAACTCAGTGACCTATCCAAACACGCCTATCCAACACTTAGGCGTCATGAGTTCTACATTGAGAATTATTAAGCAAGGCTAGATGCTATACAATGAGATAGCAACACTTAAGGAGAGACTTACCAGAGGAGATGAAGCCACAAGAAGCTTCTGCACCACATGGTTTGGAGAGAAAGAAGAAGACAATGAGGAGACTTGTTCCCAACAAGTTTCATGAACTCACCTTACTAGCCTCAATACTACCATAGTCAGGCCAAAATACTATAAAAAAGCGCTGAGTGGGAGGCAACCCACTATTAGGTACTTTCTTACTTATTTAGATTAGATTTTTGAATTAACTTTCGTAGTTGTTTTAGTTTTCAATTACATCCATGACAATTACTATCCTTATCGACCGATGCATTCCTGTCGTCATCGCTCGACATAGCCTTCATCTAATCGATCGACATAGACGACTCACTATCGATTGATATGTAATTCTGGTCAGGTATATCATTCCAAATTTTGATATCATTTGTTTACATATGATTTATTTATGCCCAATCCAATTTGTTATACACTGGGGACAGTGTATGATTTAAGTCTGGAGGGGAGATTACTGATGCTACTCTACCTTTTTGATTTCACTAAAAATGTTTTCAAAAATTGGTTTTATTGAGTCAAGAAAGGGACACAATTTTTCCTTTTATCTAACCAGTCTTTAGCATCATTCTTAGATTTGTGATTATAGACAATACTATAGATGCTAAAGTGGATCACATGAACACTTCACATGATCGTTTGGAAGAACCAAAGCTGATCTCCAACCTAACCTGACATCTACTGCTTGTCTTGGGGCTTGGTATACAGGGAATCGGAATCCTCCTGCAAGTCTGGAAGGTAAAAGTCTGTGTGCTTCTGATTCCCTTCCCACTCTCTCTTCAGCATCTCAAAGATCTAAGTTTATTTAAAGATTAAGATGATTCCTTGAGAGGCAGAGGGGTAGGTAAATTACCAGCGACCCCATTATTCTAATTCTCTTGGATGATCACACATTGTGGAAACGAGGGGTAGGTAAACGAGATCAGTTACTCCAACTTATCATGTTTTGACATATGGCAACTCTTACTCTTTGGGCAAAGTGTAGCGAATAATGGGGTCATAGGTAATTTACCTACCCCTCGTTTCCACAATGTGTGATCATCCAAGAGAATTAGAATAATGGGGTCGCTGGTAATTTACCTACCCCTCTGCCTCTCAAGGAATCATCTCAATCTTTAAATAAACTTAGATCTTTGAGATGCTGAAGAGAGAGTGGGAAGGGAATCAGAAGCACGCAGACTTTTACCTTCCAGACTTGCAGGAGGATTCCGATCCCCTGTATACCAACCCCCAAGACAAGCAGTAGATGTCAGGTTAGGTTGGAGATCAGCTTTGGTTCTTCCAAACGATCATGTGAAGTGTTGTCATGTGATCCACTTTAGCATCTATAGTACTGTCTGTAATCACAAATCTAAGAATGATGCTAAAGAGTGGTTAGATAAAAAGAAAAATTGTGTCCCTTTCTTGACTCAATAAAACCAATTTTTGAAAACATTTTTAGTGAAATCAAAAAGGTAGAGTAGCATCAGTAATCTCCCCTCCAGACTTAAATCATACTGATATACAGTGTTTTATACATCATTGTATATATGTTTTCTAATTGGTTTTCAAGTCTTTATCGAGTCTTTCTAGTCCTTTTCGAGTCATTACAGGTCTGGAGTTGCACTGGATAGGAGATGGACCTGTTGGAGCAAAAAAGGCAGAAACAGTGCACTTTGGTGATTTTCACGCAGAACAGTCTGATGACTATTCCCGATCGAGCAGAATGCCCAAGTGATTGTTCCAGCAGCAGAGATTTTTAAGGAAACTACACTTATTTCGAAATTTTCCTTAATTATCCTATTTTCTCCCCCAGCCGCCTGTGGCTTAATTTGCCAATCGACAGAAAGGAATCTCAGAGTCGTGGATTTAGACTGTTCGATAGAGTTTTAGAGTCGCGGATGGACTGTTTTGGAAGAGAAATTGAGATTCGAGGCTTTTCGGGAACTTGCGACGTCTCGCGTTTCTTAAAGATACGACTTTCTCGTTTTCCGTAAATGTTATGTGTTGAATAAGCGTTTGAATTTAAGACTTTAACAAAAAGGTTTTAAGAATGTAGAATACAAGTAAAGAATATTTTTGCGGGAGTACGAAAGCTGTTCGTTCCCATCCCCCCCCTTTTTGGCGAGGGGGATAGCTGAACTCGTCGGGTTTCGACGAGCTGCCTACGTACCTCTTGCGAGGATCAAGCCATCTCGTAGTTCTGTTTATGTCGCGGATGCTATTACTCCATGATTTCTGGCGCCTCGAGTGTTTTAGCTAAGTCGGTGGCGGCGTTGGGAGTCGGGTCCTCCGTTCCGTTGGCGATGGGCTCGAGGATTTTCTCATCATCCTGAGTCGTAGCCTTTTTGGACAAGTCCGAGTCGTCCTTTGCCGTGTTCTCGGAGTTACTCGGATGCTTCTTAGTTCGCTTCGGGTTAGCCACCGGGGCATTCCGATTGCTGCGCAATTTATGTTCAGCCAGGAAGCAGAGTCGCGACTGTTTTTGGCTTCCCCAGATCACTGCCGTTCCAGTTGGCGTTGGAAACTTGACACTGAGATGGTAAGTAGATGGGACTGCCTTCATGGCGTTTATCCAAGGAGTTAACATTATGGCGTTATAGATGGCCGGGTTATCCACTACCGCGAACTCGACAATCTTCGTGACTTCTTTTGCCATGACTGGGAGCCTAATTTTTCCGAGGGTCATGGATGTGACGCCCGAGAATCCAGTCAATGGTCTTGGTTCTGGGATGACTTCTCCGAGGGGTATGTTCATCCTCTGGAGAGTATCGTGGAACATGATGTTGACCGTGCTTCCTGTGTCGATGAGGATGCGGCCGACCTCGAGATCTTGAATCACCAAGTCGATGACCAGGGGATCGTAGTGGGGTTTATCGAGTCCGACCGTGTCCTGTTCCTCGAAGAGGATCGTGTGATTGGGAACGTCGTCTTCTGGGCAGCATCCGGTACTTGTTTCGGCCTTCCGTCCGTAGGCTTTAATTGACGAAACAGAGTCCTGGTAAAAGTGCGACCCTCCGATGATCATGTTGATCCTCTGGCGATTGTTGTTGTTTCCTTCGCCGTCCTGTCCTCGTCCGCGTTTTTCGCCTGATTGAGTTCCAGGAGCGTTCTTCTCGGGGTTAGCTCCGTCGGTCCTCGGCGGACGGTCAAAATCCAGGAGCAGGTCTTTCACGCTCTTGACCGTTGCTAGCTCGCCGGCAAGCAGCTTCGTAATGAGCCTAGCGCCGAGGACTTTACAATTGGCGGTTGAGTGACCTCTTGTCTGATGGAACTCGCAGCTGGAGTTGTCCTTGTACGAGTTCCGCGTCCAAGTGTTTCCGGCGGTCCTCCCTTGTTCGGAGTTTATGGCGTAGTTATGTTCGCCTTGGACGTCTTCCCCCTCGTGATGGACGTACTTGTCGCTACGCGAGGTTTTCTTCTTGCCGGACGCTTTCTGTGGTCCGTGCTTTTGCGCCAAGACTTTCATCTCTTCTTCCATGATGATGAAATCTGTCGCCTTGTGGAGAGTGTCCTGGATGGTGCGCGGCCTCTCCAACGAAATCCACTTTCGGAATTTCGATTTATACCAGAGGTTTTTTCTCAGGGCGTCGACGGCGACTCTGTCGCTGAGGCCTGTTACCCTGGACATTACGAGTTTGAACCTCCTTATGTAGTCGCGGAGCGGCTCGTCTTCCTTTTGGATCAGGCTCCAAAGGTCTACGTCGGAAGTTTCCCTGTCCATAAACATGGAAAACTGCTTCAGAAAGGCCGAAGCCAGCTGTCGGAAACTTCCGATGGAGTTTCTTTTCAAGTGCGAGAACCACTCGAGCGCAGCTCCTCTGAGATTCTCGACGAATAGGAGACAGCAGCCGACGTCTTTTTCCCGCTCCGGAAGTTTAGACCTGGCCATTGCAATCTGAAAGGATTGCAGATGTGCCTTCGGGTCTGTGGTTCCGTCGTAGGTGGGAAGTTTTATTTTCCTGGGATCTGAGATTCGTGCGTCCGTGATTCGAGAAGTGAACAGAGTCTTCCTCGATTCTTCGAGGAGCAGGTCGATCTCGGGAGCAGTGCTGGTTGCATGGTGAATCTGCGATTTTACCGCCTTCACTTCGGCTGCAGTCTTCTTGATGTATTCGCGTAAATCGTGGATCTCACTGGTGCCGTTTGCGCTCCTTTGTCTACGTTGGCTGCGATAGGCCCGAGTTTTGTCTTCGGCCAGCCTCTCTTGCTCTGACCAGTAGAGGTCATCTTCCTCTTCTGTCATCGGTTTTTCGAAGGCTGCCGCTAGTCGAGCTGACTGACTTCGGGTCGTTCTGTGGTGGACGTCGGTGTCTTCGTCGGACGTATCCGATTGATTGCTGATATCCAGGTTGATTCTTTCGACGTCGACTCCTTCGTTTTCCCTTGCGGGAGGTGGA
>OVBX01007257.1:0-11020 GCA_900406325.1 Erucastrum elatum
TTATGAAATCCTCGTACAAACCATATTAACTTATTCATAGAGGGATGTATTGTTATAGTTATATTTTGTGAATACCATGATGTGTACTGTAAATATTGTATCAATATTATTATAAAATAAAGGATACAAATTTGGTATATGTTAAAGAATGAAATGATGTTTGACCATAACAACAAAATCGTGTGTGGCCGCAATATTGTATAGTGGGTTATATAGATTTAACTGAGAAAGAGGACTTATTAGGTTATAAGAAGCAGTTATAAAAAACAGTTATATTAAAAGTATGTATCATAATTTTTTTAAATTGGACATAACCCCATATCAATTGGTCATGCTGGATAATTAATAGAATAGATCGTGTTACATATGATTCCAAAACCTGAACACTTACGGCTTCCATAACTCATAACCTCGAGATCATAAAGCATTTAGAGATTTATGCTTATTCGATAGGAAATGACTGGGGAAAAAAATTAATACCAGGGGTTATTACAAAATTCAGTTTATAGATTAAAGGGTTAACCGGCTAATGAAATGTTTAAACGGTTATTTTTTCGATGATCTATCGGTTCCTAACTTTCTCTTGAAATTTAAGATCTTGGCTGGGGCTGATCTTGACCTAAAGTACAGAAACTGTTCTTAGAGCATCATTAACCCATAAAGGCTTAGTGGAACTCTTAATGAATATTTAACTAATAAACTTCACTTAAAAACTTTTGTTAAGAGATAATGAATTTGATTGCTCCAATGGTAAAACTCCACTAAGGGTTCTTTAAAAAAGTGATTCATGGCCTGACCACACAAAGCTTTGCTTGATTCATAACCTAACCTCAAGAATACAAAATTTCTAAAATACAAAGTTTACAACACTACAATAAACGTGATTTTGTGGTCTGACCGCAAGAATACAAAATAAAGTTTCATGATCTGTTCCATTCTTTCACTCAATGATGATAGCACGCTCACAAGGCTTAACCGCACCATGCATCTCTATCTTATCAGTTTCATATTCTAACGAATACTCCTCCGATATAACCTTCCCCGTCAAGGCAAAAAACCACCATATGATTCACTAGGATATCGAAGTGGTTGATGCTTATAAGTGATGTTCCAAATGACTTAACATACGATCATTCTCGTCCAACATAACAAGAGAATCTTTGGAAGTAACTCAATAACAAAGCAACTAGAGGAGTAAAAGGAGCGCATACTAGGAGTAAAAGGAACACACACCAGGCAGCTTTTAAGTTTATAAATTATATCTCAAAAGACAAAAAGGTATGTCAAAGTTAAAACCTTTGTAGCAGCAGATGATGAAGCTTCAAGCTGGCAACTTCTATCTTCCAATGTCTTCTGCAATTTGCAGATCTCCCTTTCCATGTTCTGAGCTTTCGTCTCTGTTTTCTGGAGAGAAAAAAAATACAAAGAGAATAAATCATTTACAAACATATAAACACAAAATTGACCCCCACAAAGACACAATCCAAAGGAAAAAAAATCAGACTTCACAGGAATCAAATCAAATCAAATCGATTGGAGAGCTCAGATATGTCATCAGTGATAGTAAGAAATTAGAAAGATTCAAGCTTTTCCGATAAGTCTTACCACAAGAAAGACGCTGCGTTTAAGCACACAAAGAATATAAAAACAAACTCTTTTCATAGCTTTCAACCAAACGAACAAACCCTGCAATGAACAAGTTGGTGTAAATCGTCGGCATCATTGACGCAGAGGCAAAGAAGAAGAACAGTCTGTCGAAGCTGATTTTCGGATGAATCTGATCTGAGAAGAAGAGATTTTCAGAAAGGGAGAGAGAGAGAGGAAGTAGAAAACGCAAAAAGCGCCTCTTCCCTAAGAATTTTAGAACACGCCCCTTACCACTTTTTCATTTTTTTCTGTTTTTTTATTGTAATTTGGGCTTAAGAGGCTTGTGAAGAGATAGCGTTAATCATGGTCTTAGGTGCCGGAATTTATTATATAGTTAAACGAAGTAAGTTTCAAAAATCATATATATAATGAAGCTCTTTCTTCTTTTCTTAGAACAGTCACGCCAGATTATTTTAGTGTCTGTGGAACTCATATAATGTTAGTTAAGTGTGGTTGTTTTGGTTTGGTCTGCGTTTCATGTTCCACCGTATTTTGATTTCAGTGTTCTCCTCTTCGCAGAACTCAACCTGGCCGTCGCCTTTTTAATGGTCCTATATTTATCTCTTCACCTCCTCCGACGTTACCTCTTCACCTCTCTTAGGTTCAGTGTATTTTTTTTTAATTCAGCAATTATTGTCGATGCCTCCGTTTTCTTCAACCTCGAATCTATATATATAAGAGAGTTGACAGTAGAAGTGATCTTCAGAACCTGTCAGATTTTCATTTTCTTAAGCATTTAATTAATCTCAAAAATGTCTTCCTCCGGTGCCGTTCTCGCGCAATCAGGCTTTGACTCCCTCCGTGTTGCAAGATCTGCTCCGATAATTGTAGGGCGTCTGATCCATTTTTGAGACTCCAAGAACATCAAGAAGCAGTTCATGGGAATCACTCTTATCCTCCTTGATGAGAAGGTATTGCAAAGAGCAGTTTTTTTGGTTAAATCCCAATTTTATTGCAAATACGATGGTAAGCCAGAAGTGAAGCTGATCTTCAGGCTCATTCATTTATGTTTAACCCGAAATGCAACATGCTAACTGGGCATAGATTCTACTAATTGATGAACATGTAAGAACAAATTTTTCTATTCCCCTGATTTCTTGCCCGTAGATATCTTATATTAGTGGATCAGCTTGCAAACAAATTGAGCTTACTATGATTCTTTGCAGGCTTCTCACGTATCCACATCTACGAGGTACACGAGAGGCTAGGGATCACAAAATTCATTGGTTTGTTTTTGTGATGAATCCTTATAGTTGATAATTTGACTCTCTTTTCTTTACGTACTATGCATATGAGTGTGTGAGCTAAGCTTGCTTGATGAATTGCTTGGTAACTGGTTACCTTTTAATAAAATTAAATCTTACTTTTGGATCCTATTTGCAAGCTTACATCAACCGACAACAAGCATGAGTTTATTCTCTGGTGAAGCTTTCATGGCGGCGTCTCAAGATTTCAAACCCATTAATCTGTTTCCTCTGCAAACTTTTCTAGCTCTTCATGTCTCTCCCAAGTAAAGCTGACCTTAAAATGACACAGACTACTACTACACATGATATGTTTCAAAAACATGATATCACCCTGATAGAAACTGTATGTATAATTATGAATAACCTCCCAACCACCCTCTCTTAGCTCCACAAGATCGGAGACTAAGCCAATAGCAAATCACTCTCTGTACTAGCCAACATGCCAAACAACTAACTAACTTTCTATCTCTCATGGATCCTCATTATATAGAGAGGCCCAATACAATCATAAACTGTAAATGTAAAATATCTATTCAAACTTCAAAGCCCATTCCCGACTCTGTTTCACTTGGCGCCACAACTCTATTTTCTTCCTTCATCTTCTTTCTTCTCGCATAAAATCTGCTCATCATATCAATACTCTCGTTTGCGAGACTCAGCTTGTCCTCAACTGAGAAACTCGGAAACTGTTGCTTAAGCTCCCCTACTCTAAGCCACGACGACTCATGATGAGGCAAATTCTTCCACGAAAGTAACACCTCCAAATGCCATGTCTCATCATATCGGGTGTCTAATATCTCCTCAGTTTCAATCAACACTTCATCATCCCGACTCATTGCTGCTGGAAGCTTGGAAGCCACGCCATAATCCCCAATCACCGGTTTCAATTACGAGACATGAAAGACCGGGTGGATGCATGAAGTCTCATGAAGTAACAGTTGATAGGCCACCTTACCAACCAAGCAATCACTTCATATGGTCCATAATACTTTGCAGCGAGCTTCTGAAACAGTCTCTTACTCACGGACTGCTGTCGATACGGTCAAATAAACCTTTGAACCCACCACAAACTCTAGCTCTCGACGATGCTTATCCGCATTATTGTTCATACGTTCCTGAGCACGCAGCAAGTTATCTTTATTCGAGCTCACAAAACGTTCCCTCTCCAACAAGATTGCCTCCACCTCATAGTTTTGTGTCGACCCAGCTTCATATGCCAACAAAGTAGGAGGTTCTCTACCATTAATCAACTGAAAGGGTGTGCACTTCAAAGCTGTGTGATACGACGTGTTGTACCACAGCTCCGCCCAAGACACATACTTTGACCACGTCTTCGGATGTTTCGACGCAACGCATCTCAAGAAGGTTTCCAAACACCTGTTGAGCACTTATGTCTACCCATCAGATTGTGGATGAAAAGCCGTGCTGAAACGCAGTCTAGTACCCGAGAGACAAAAGCATTCCTTCCAAAACGCACTCAAGAATATCCTATCCCGATCGGATATGATGGATTTAGGGAAGCCATGTAAGCGAATGATCTTCTTCACAAACTTTTGAGCAATGTCCGCAGCTGTGAAGGGATGCTTCAGTGTCATAAAATGTTCATACTTGCTCAAACGATCTACCACCACCAAAATAACATTCACTCCGTGAGAACTAGGCAATCCTTCGATGAAATCAATTGCAATATCTTCCCAAATCCTCACGGGTAGCTCAATCGGTTGTAACAACCCTGCTGGAGATAGCGTAGAATACTTGTGAGTTTGACAAACTGTACAAGCAGCTACATCTCTTGTATACGCTTCCTCATCTTAGACCAGTAAAATATCGACTTCACATGCTGCAATCTGCATGACCACCTAACACACTGTCGTGACAATCACTCAAGATCACTGGAATCTGAACAAAGGTAGAGGGAATCACCAATCGATGTTTATACAACAGCTTCCCATTACTCACGGTGAACCCATTACGCACCTCAATCCCTGCTTGAATCTTCCTGAACACTTCTTGAATCTCATCATCTTGCTCAATTTCCCGATATAAATCTTGTAACTGCAAGTAAGTAGTGACCGTTAAAGCTAGCAGATCAACCCTATCCTGCTGCAAGCTTGAGTAACCAATCCTGGATAATCCGTCTGCTACTTTATTCTCACTCCCGACTTTATATTCAATGTCGAACTCGTATCCCAAAATCAGAATTAACCATCTCTGATAGTCCATAGTAATCTCACGCTGCTCCAAGAGATACTTAAGACTTTGTTGGTCAGTTCTTACCACAAATCGACGACCAAGCAAGTAATGTCGCCACTTCTAAATTGCCATAACGATCGCCATTAGTTCACGCTCATAT
Organism: Erucastrum elatum; assembly: GCA_900406325.1. NCBI lineage: Eukaryota > Viridiplantae > Streptophyta > Magnoliopsida > Brassicales > Brassicaceae > Erucastrum > Erucastrum elatum. Next base: position 5,248 of record OVBX01007257.1, read on the forward strand.
ATAGGCTTCTGCTGCTCCTTATGAGTTAATCCACAACTGAAATAGGCAACTGGATGCTGGTCTTGCATTAATATTGTGCCCAACCCAAAACCAGATGCATCAGATTCGACTACGAACAGTTTATTGAAGTCAGGAAGAGCCAAGATATGAGTCGATATCATTGCCTGTTTCAAGCGATCAAAAGCTGCCTGAGCCACCTCATGCCACAAAAACTGCTCTTTCTTCAAAAGTTCTGTTAACGGTCTTGCTACCACCCCATAATACTGCAAAAATCATTGATAATAGCCTGTCAACCCAAGAAAACCCCTCAGATATTTGACTGTTCTTGGATTAGGCCATCGTTCCACTACTTCAATTTTCCGAAGATCAGTAGAAACCCCTGAGCTTGAGATCACATGACCCAAGTATTCTACTTTCTCATGAGCAAATGCACATTTTTTCGGTTGGCAAACAACTTCTGTCGAGCGAAAACCTCCAAAACCATCTCAAGATGTTTCACATGCTCTTCCAACGTCCGACTGTAGATGAGAATATCATCGAAAAAAACAAGACAAACTTCCTCAATAATTTATGAAATATCTCATTCATAAGCGCTTGGAATGTTGCTGGGGTATTAGTGAGCCCAAAGGACATAACCAATAACTCAAAATGGCTGTCATAAGTTCTGAAAGCTGTTTTTCAATATCCTTATCCGCCATTCGAATCTGATGATATCCCGCTCTTAAATCCAACTTCGAGAACACCCTTGCGCCATGTAACTAATCTAGGAACTGATCAATCATGTGAATCATATATTTATCTTGCACTGTGGCCTGGTTCAGTGCTCTGTAATCCACACAGAAGCGATGGGTGTTGTCTTTTTTCTTAACCAACAAGACTGGACTGAAATACGGGCTTTGACTTGGTCGGATCAATCCTTCTGCTAACGTTTCTTTAACTAACGACTCCATAGCTTCTTTATGTGCATGTGGGTACCGGTATGGATGCACACTGATAGGTGGAGAACTAGACTGTAAGATGATAGAGTGTTCTCTTCCCCTCAGTGGTGGTAAGCCTTTTGGTTTCTCAAACACCGTTGCAAACTGCTGAAGCTTCTTTTCTACAATCTATGGAATCACTTCTTTTGCTTCCACCAAATTTTATGTGCTCTGCAACTCCATCCTCTCCTCTCTCTTGCGACCAGTCAACAACGACTTAATAGGGACATTCTGCTCATGTAACGACATATCGCCTCTCAACACCACCTAAACTCCCTCATAGCAAAAAGACAACTCATTTTGCTCCCAATCCACTATGCATTTCCCTAGAGTATGCAGCCATTGTACTCCCAATATGACATCCATGGTGAAAGACATCGAAGGTAAAGTAATTTGCACCTTCCGACATACACCAATGCCCTGAACTGCTACTCCAGTTCCCAAGAGAATATTCAGATTCTCTTGTCTTGACGCGTGGAGTTTGAGCTTTTGTACTGTTGTTGGTGATATGAAGTTGTGGGTTGCCCCACTGTCAATCATCACCACCACTTTTTTCTTCTTAACCATTCCTCTGAGTTTTTTTGTAGTCAGAGAAGACAATCCCAAAAACGAATTCAATAATCCCATCATGGTTGCTTCAGATCCTTCTATGTCTTCTTCTACCTCCACCAACGACTGATCCAATATCTCCATTTCGATTTCGTTGACTACTGTTAAGACCTGAAGGGATATGTTTGGGCACCAATGTTGTCTTGACCATTTTTCATCACAAGTGAAGCATAATCCAAGGCATTTCTTCTCCGCAATCTGAGTATCTGTGAGATGTAACTGCGGTCTTTGAGTAGTGTTATCACCTTGAATACTCGATTGTGTTTTGACAGTACACGCTGGAGTGGACTTAGATGTGGAATATGACTTCAAACTAGTATGCTTCCATGTATTTTTTCCTTCAAACTAGTATGCTTCCATGTCTTCCATCTGGCAGGCTGTAGAAATCATCTCATCCAAATCCACCGGTTTGCACATGTTAATAATCTCTCTTGTTTCCTCCTTCAATCCATTCATAAAGATTCCCTCCAGCTGTCTATCTGTTAATCAAGTCACTTGTGTGGACAGATCCTCAAACATGTGTATGTATTGAGCCACTGTACCCGTCTGTCTCACAGCAAAGAATGGCTAACTTGGATCTTGAAACTTCACCTTACTGAATCTCGCCACCAGTTTCTCCTTAAACTCATTCCAATTCCTCAAATTCCTCCGATGAGTTTCACTGTTAAACCAGCTTAGCACATCTCCTGCCAAACTCACATAAACCACCTCCATACGAGCACGATCATCGTATCCCTCAAGACGGAAAAGTATTTCTGCTAACGCAAGCCACACATACGTATCTCCTCCATCAAAAGCTGGCAGATCAATTTTCTTAAGCAAACCATCCCTAGTCTTAACCACCTGACCACGCTCAATGTGATCATCCAATCTAAAACTACGGCAAGGTTTCGAGTTTGAGAGATGAACCTGATGATTTGGATGGCGATAAGGCTGCGGTTGTTCGTCCACCATATTGATTGAGTGATTAGGATGTCGATATGGTTGTGATTGTTCTTCCACCAGACTACTACTCTTCGATAATTCATTTTCTATCAGCGCACACATCCGCTCGTAACACTCCTCGATCTTATTCTCCAATCGCAATTTCATCTCTCGCAAATTTTTCTCCAACTGGTGAAACATCTCCGTGAATCGGCGATCGTTTTCAACCTGAGCTCCCGTCTGCTTCTGCAAGTTTGTCGACAACTTCTCAAGCGCCACCGAAGGATCCGCTTGCTCTTCCGTACTCGATCGCATATTCTTCGTCATCGTCTACTGATTCGTGATCGTTCGATCCAAGAACGCTCAAGACACACCAATTTGATAGAAACTGTATGTATTATTATGAATAACCTCCCAACCACCCTCTCTTAGCTCCACAAGATTGGAGATTAAGCCAATAGCGAATCACTCTCTGTACTAGCCAACAGGCCATACAACTAGCTATCTCTCTATCTCTCCTAGATCCTCTTTATATAGAGAGGCCCAATACAATCATAAACTATAAATGTAAAATATCTATTCAAACTTCAAGATCCATTCCCAACTCTGTTTCACTTGGCGCCACAACTCCATTCCCTTTCTTCATTTTCTTTCTTCTCACATAAACTCTTCTCATCATATCACACCCCAAATCCACATATCAGTACTCAAGCTCCTGCAGAAAATACCAGGTGAGCTAAAACCTCCGAACTTAATTGTTCGTATTTATATTTCTCTTTTGCTCAGAAACAATATTTAATACTTGAGTTGGTCAGCCGAGAGCTAAATGGGGAATCTCTAGAGGGAGAGTCTCAATAGATCTGCAGTGTGAGTCCAAGCCATGTTCAGGTCTATGTAATCAAGATTGGTGGAGAGAAATAGGTTGCCTTTCAAGAATATTTTTCATGAAATGGGCAAAACAGATATTCTATTGGGTTCATTGCTGATTAATATATGAAGGAGAATGGAACAATATGAAATTTGGGTAATTCTTCAAAGTTCACACAGAGATTTTTGACATGTAAGTGTTGAATGTAAGAATTGGTAAAAGCAGAGGAAGAAGATAAAAACCAAGAGTAAATGTTGAGCTAATTCATGTAATATGTAAAGAAGAGTTTTGTGGCCTTCAAAACTTTGAATTCTAGTTCTATTGTAAAATCTGTGGTGGGATCTACGTCAGCATCTGTGTCAAGAAAGAAACGTAAAAGATAGAATGACAATTATGTATCTCATGGCTAAATTCTTAAAGGTACGTTAGTTTCATTTCTATTAGAACCATTACCAATATAATATAAAGGAAACTAACGTACCTTTGAGAGTTTAGCCATGAGATATATAATTGTCATTCTCCCTTTTAGGTTTCTTCCTTGTTTCATCTTCTTTTTTAATTTTTGAAGGTATACTCTCTCAAGCATTTCTAACTTTGATGTGAACAAATACAACCTTCATAGTTCACAAGAAAATACTCTTTAAGATTATTGGTTATTGGAGGGTTGGTATCCTAAAAGGATGTGAACTATGAACTTGGATAATCATTGAATTGCATAGGAGGACAGTTTCTGTAAAGAGTATTTTGACTCTATACAAGTTTTGGGTTACACGAAATGTCTTTGTAAGATAAGAGAATCAAAATCTCATTCTTATTCTATGCTAATATAAAGAATAACAAATAAGTTTTTTACTGTTTATACGTATTTCTTCAAATAGATGATCTTTGAATAATGAATCTTTGTTTCTTCTTGACAATTAGTTTCTGATTTTCTTTGTTCTCTTTATTCTGGTTATGATTTAATCAACCCAAATTTTCTTACATAGAGTACTAACGGTTCTAATTGTTAGCACCAATTGTTGAAATGGTTAGCACCTAAACAATTGTACGGATTCACTTGAATCTCTAATAACTTGTATTGAAATTCTCTTCCTAATGATGTTGTAAGGATTAGGTGGTGATGTCCTAATGAGGCTCTGCAAGGATTAGGTGAATACATCATAATTGTGTAACAAGAATTAGGTGAAGATTTTCACTGGTATATATAGTGTAAAAGATGCTTATAGATTTAGCTGGAGGTTGGAGGTTGATATCACTCAAATTACTCTAAGGAGTGATTTACTCTCTCAAATAAGAGGTTCAGATGTAGTACTTAGGGATTGAATCACGGGGAGCGAAGGAACACAAAAGATTATAATCTTTAGAAACTAAGCTAGGTTGAAGAAGTTTAAAATGTATATTGCAGTTGTGAGCAATGATTAGTTACTCAAGAAAATGGTTTTTAGGCTGTAAGTATTAAGAGAAAGTAGTTAGATTCAAGGTTACTATTCAGTTAGTTCAGGATTATAATGCTATAGATGTTTTAATGAGTTGCTTGCATATACTAAAGAACTTCAACTCTTAGATCTGTCTAATATCTTTCGTTATTAGACTCGTCTATTGATATGTCTGCCGACAATATCGATCGATGTTTTGACAGCTTGTATTGGTCGATATGTTTGTCGTCGATCGATTACTCTATTTGAGTATCGATCGATATAGCTCTAGATCGAATTGAATATATGTTCACCAAGATCATAGACCGGCTCTCGCTTAACCCTAGAGGATCTCAGCTTATACAAGATGATTTCAGGAGAATGNAGGGTTCATCAGCATAATGAGTATACAACTCAGCAATATATAGTTAGGGCTAATCCCTCATAACTATTTGAACCCTAAATCTAACAAAGGAATCTACTCAGACATGACTGAGTGACTCATAACATCTAGGTAATAATAGGAATTCATTTAGAAGACTGAACACTCAAGTTCCTCTTGATAACAAATCTCTTTGTATATTTCTTCTAAAATATAGAATCCTATAACCTTTGATGAATCAGAAATAAGATGAAAAAATACTTTAATTTGATTAATGAAAAGTACTTAGAACAAGACAAGTAAAAGAACTAAAAAAGTATTGAAAGCATATGAAAGCACACTTTGACAAAACACATAGGCAAAGGTATAAATACTGAGTTCAATTATGTTAAAACTTGTCAGGGGCATTATTGTAATAAGAGGAAATCTTGGGCTTCAAGTCGATTGAGAATATTCTTCCTTCTTCTGCACGCTCGATATCGATCGATAGTACTAGGTGTACATCGATCGATGGAGAATCTCGTCATCAGTTCTTCAGATGTGTCATCGATCGATTACACATAATGTGTATCGATCGATATGTATCTCTGGATATCGA
>OVBX01007258.1:0-11020 GCA_900406325.1 Erucastrum elatum
AAGAATTTCTTTGAGAACATCATGAATACAATATTGAATGTCCCAGGGAAGACAAAAGACATCATAAAATCGAGGTTGGACTTGCCAGACATTTGCGCAAGAAGTGAGTTACATATAGAAAGCAATGGACAAGTTCCGGTTCCCATATTTTGATTGTCTTCAGAAAAAAAAGTCGGTGTTGTTCGACTGGGTTGCATCAGAAGTGAAGTTTCCCGATGGGTATGTTTCAAATCTCTCAAGATGTGTTGAAAAAGGTCAAAAGTTCTCCGGGATGAAGAGTCATGATTGTCATGTCTTNAAACATACATGAAGCACTTGCAGGTATATATATATATATATATATATATTTTAACACAGTTATTTGAAAATGGTTTAGTTTGCTATTATATATGACTAATAACGTGTTTCATTGTATTTGGAATATACAAGGCATTGGAGCATTTTTCAGGGATCTGAGCACACGCACTCTTAAAGAAGAAGTCGTCGAACAGCTACAGGAGAACATTCCCATCTTATTGTGCAACTTAAAGAAGATATTTCTACCTGGATTTTTTTACGTCATGGAACACCTAGCTGTCCACCTCCCATATGAGGCAGTATTTCGTGGACCTGCACATTACAGAAGGATGTATCAGTATGAACGATCAATGAAGTATTTGAATGGAAAAGCAAAAAATCTTGTGAAACTTGAAGGTTCTATAATTGTGGGAAGTTTGACGGAAGAAACTTCTCACTTCACTTTGTATTACTTGCGTCAAAAGTACGTACTCGAAAAAGAGCTCCAAGAAGATACGATGATGGTGGTGTCGCGCCAACATATGCAGTTGCAGTGTTCCAGACATCTTTAGCCAGATAGGTCGACTCGGTGGAAAATTAAAAGTGGTTTGGTGGTCGAGTGAAGAAGACGCTCATAGTGCACACATCTATATTCTACTCAATTGCGATGATCATTTGATGCGTTATTTTGAAAGGTAACATATATTGACAATTCTAAATACATATATAAGTTTAATTTTAAATACATCTAAGTATATTAATTTCCATAAAATTTGTGATTTTATAGCATGTTTGTTTCTCAAGTCGAAGTAACATTCCCAGGTATATCTACAAGTAATGTAGACAAAATAAAAGATCAACACTTTATTAAGTGGTTGAGGACTCAAGTATTACTCTAACTTTTAATTTTGCAAAATGTTTCATTCAATGTATAATATCAAACTCTTAATTTTGCAGGTTGATTATGAAGACGATCCAGATTATCCTAAGTGGTTACATGAAGTAATTCAAGCTCCACGTGTAAAGGTCACCATATCACAGATGTATTTCACACGAGACTATACTTTTCACACATATGAGTATGGTAGGCAGCGGACGACCAGTAACTATGGAATATGTGTGAAAGGCAAAACAGATTTCTACTGTATCTTGACGGATATTATTGAAGTGGAATTCTATGGAATATTGAAACTGAAATGCGTTTTTTTCAAATGTGAATGGTTTGACCCTGTCGTGGACAGAGGTGTCCGGTTTACCAAATTGGTATAGTTGATGTCAATGGTGGACGAAGGTGCAACAAAATATTTTTTGTTGCCATACATGACATGTATATATTAATATCTACGTTTTTCTAATTTTGCAGGTACGACAAATTCGAGCCTAGCATTTTAGCTTCACAAGCAGACCAAGTTAGCTTTCTTCCATACCCCCAAATGAGAAAATCGGGAATAAATTGGTTAGCCGTGATCAAAGTTATACCTCGAAGACGAATCATTGGTGGGGAAGAACCACCATTGCAAGAAGAACATATAAATATCGTCGAGCAAGCTCAACAAAAAATTGATGACATCCTTCTCATTGATCCGCATAATGAAGAGTATGAAGATGTTATGGACGATGCCACAGACGAAGTTGTTGATGACGAGTTTAATGAAAATGATGATGTTTTAGTGATGACGAGAATGACGATGTTCTGATTGATGTATTTGTTTTTCGATATAATCATTAAAACTATTTAGATAATTATTATTAAAAAAAGATTGAGATTATAATTATTGAAATTGTGGTTTTATAATTTAGGGTTTGGATTGCAGAGAAGAAATATGAAGTAGAAGATAAGAAAGAAAGTGTTTGGGGTTTGGAGACTCCGGCTTTAGAGATTTCCACGTTTCCTCGTAATATCCTCGCCTATTTACGTGGATTAGAAGAGGAAAGTGTTCGTATATCGAATATTTCTTCGTTAAATCCACGTAAATGGACGAGGCCCTTACGATGTCACCTTGTTACGTGGTTTCAATGAGGAAATTTGACAGACCTCGTCCTTATTTCCTCGTTGATTATAAATCTCTAAAAATATAAACTCTAAACTCTTTACTTTCTATCAAGTATACTAAAAAAAGAAGAGAAGAAAGAGACTGGAATCACATATGGCAAAACCTACGCAAATCTAACCCGCAAGGCTTTACTATATGTAACTCCAATATCTTCTTCTCTTTTTTTTTCAAATCTTTCTAATTTCAAACCCAAATTTATGAGTATAGTGTGTGATTTGGGTGATTGTGTGGGATATGAGGAAGGGAAACAGCCATATATATATATAGGAAAACGTATACTCGTTATTTCCACGTCAACACATTTCCTCGCCACTTCCTCGCCAAGTGACGTGGACTTAACGAGGAAAGTTTTATTTTTTTAATATTCTTTGTTAATGCCACGTCCTTTGGCGAGGAAATGTGCTGTTTGTGTGGGATATGATAAAGGGAAACAGCCATGTATGGAAAACGTATACTCGTTATGTCAGCGCACTCCTCATTACGCACAGATGTTCGGTCCGCCGGGTAGCCGGTTAGACCCGCCATCTGTTTCAGGTCCTGGTTCTTCTAGCAGTCAGCCGGAGACTGTCCCCGAGACTCAGTATTCACACAGAGTCTCGCCTCCTCCCATGGCTCCTCCTCACATGGCTCCTCCTCAGATGGCTCCTCCTCCGCAGATGGCAGCTCCTCATGCGCCGCCTCCTCAGATGCCCGCAAATCCAGTTCATGCTGATTTGCAGGTGCCGCCGAGTTCCCCTTACTCTCAGTACACTGTCGAGGACATTCTCGCTATGCCAGGCAGAGAAGGCCTACCGATCATAGACCCCGACCGACCAGACGGAACTATGTGGTAAGTTAAAATATTTTATATTTTTAAATGACTTTTATAAATAATTTTAAGCTAAAATAATTTATATTTTTAATGGTTTTTCAGGTTTTGGGTTGACGGACGACTTGCAACGGACGTAACCGACACGATGAAAGGTTACTTCGTGTTGCCACATCCTAACTGGAAACTAACTCTGATCCACGTCAGAAGGACGTGGTTAAAATTTACGCTGTAAGTTATTAATTACTACTCCTTCCGTTCCTAGAAGATAGTTGTTATAGAAAAAAATTTGTTTCTAAAAGATGGTTGTTTTATGTTTTCTATGAAAAAATTGCAAAGTTTAAGAAAATTAATTAGTTTTATTGGTTTACTATTGGTCAAAAGTTATTGAAAATTGAAAATCACGGAAAACAATAAATTTATTATAGTGATTTAATGAGTTTTCTTAATATGTGTGAAAACACTAGAAATACCATCTTTTAAGAACAGAGAGAGTATTATTTTCTGATTATTAAATTTTTAAAATTTTAAAATTTTAAATTGTCAAAAATTATTTACTAATTTAATTTTTTTTGGCAGCAAAAATATAATTGGTCTTTGGAGGTCACAGAGAAGGTGCGGCAAGCGTTTTACGAGAAGGTGAAACCACGGTTGCTGGACACGGTCTCCAACTGGAAGGGTGACTGGATCGTGAAGGGTTATGTGAAAGGCAAACCCGCTGAGCTCACCACAGATGTCTGGGATGGCCTCATCGCCTATTGGAAGGATCCAAACTCCATGAGAGTCGCCCAATCTTGCTCTAACTCCTGTAACTCGGTTGATGAGAACGGCCATAGGGCAATGCTACACTCTATGGGCAAAAACTCCACGCTGCTATCCGTTTGGAAATGGTACGTAATTAAATATTTTAATTTATTATTTTTCATATATATATATATATATATAAAATAAAAAATTTAACTAATTTTCTTCAATATTTATAGGCCAAAGAGTTGGAACGCATGCCCACTCTTCTCGAACTTTACGACCGCACCCACAGGAATAAGGCGGGCCAGTTCCTAGATGAAAAGTCCGAGCAAATCTACAACGAGGTGGCAGCTCGGGTTGCGGAGCGTGAGACCCAGCTCACCCAGGAGTCNTATCCGTACCAGAAGTTGATCAGATTTACGAGGAGGTAACTTTTTAAAAATTAAATTTTAAATTATTACTTTAAAATTTTAATATATTTTTTTTGTTTTTTTAAGGTTGCTCCGAAGAAAAAGGGGCGTACGATGGGGATTGGTTCCGTCAACGATGTTCCGAGAGCGACATCGTCTTATGGTCAGAGACGGGAGGACGAAGTCTCTCAGCTACGTACTGAGTTGGACTCGACAAAAACTGAGCTGGCCTCGACAAAAACTGAGTTGGCCTCGACGAAAACTTCGTTCACAGCTCGTATGGGTGGAGTGGAGGACTTTTTGGACGTGATAGCCTCCACAAATCCGTAATGGGAGGCATTGTTTGAGGACCATGCAACAAGGAAACCCTGTTCCAGGCGAGCCACTCGTACCCGTCACACATAACGAGGAAGATGTCAAGAGGAGGAGCGATGAATTCTATCAGACGATGCCCGAGCCTTCTTAGTTTTTTTTCTATTGTTCTTGTCTTTTTTTATGAATGCAAAACTTATAACAAATTTATTTATAAAACATTTTATTTTAGATTTATTATTTTTTAATTTATTATTTTTTAAAATTAATTAATTGATTTTTAGTAATTATTATTTTATTTTATTTTTAAAATCATAAAAATTAGAAACAAAGTAAATTCGATGCTAATTTACGAGTTTTTTACGTGGAACATTGACGTGGAGATAACGAGGAAGCGTCAATGTAGANCACGAGGAAAGCTTTTCGAGGTTTTTAAGTTGAATCATTTTCTTGGTATTTACATGAATTTTACGAGGAATACTTTCCATGGTATTTTTACTGTATTTACGACGAACCCTTTACGTGGTATTTACGAGGAAAGTCAGCGACGTGGTATTTACGAGGAATACTTTACTTCGTCTTTACGAGGAAATATCTGACTAGCTAATTAACGAGGAACTAGCGAGGAAATATATTTAACGACAAACATATTACGACCAAATGGGTTTCTTCGTTAATTCCTCGTAACTGCACTTTTACGATGAAGTCACGAAGAAATTGGCCCTCGTAAAATAATTGTTTTCTTGTAGTGAAAGAGTTAGATTTTGCTGACATCTTTGATTATATAAGTGTCAGATGGACGGCCTATATAGGTGTCAAATGGTCGGGCCGTCCATTGGTCGCCACATCCATATTTAAATTGGATTTAATATGGACAAATCCATTTTATCCATGGTTATGAATGTACAAAATTGAGATGATCATTTAAAAAGTGTTTTTATGGTTTTGAGCTTTATGGACGTGGACTATCCAATAACTACACAAATATTTAGTTTTTAAAATTTAAAATCTTTTCGTTAAAATCGCAAAATCAATTTTTTTGCTAAAAATTTTAAACCAATTTTTTTCCGCCAAAACCGAAAAAACTAGTTTCTTGCCAAAACCATAAAATTGAGTTTTTCCACAAAAATTAGAAAATCAAGTTTTCACGTCAAAACTGCAAAATCGAGTTTCCCACCAAAATCACAAAAATCAGGATTTCTTGCCAAAACCAAAAATTTGAGTTATCCAACTAAAACCAAAAAAATCTAGCTTCCCATAAAAATTGGAAAAGCGAGTTTCTTGCGAAAATCGTAAAATCAAGTTTTCCTGCCAAAACGAAAAAATCGAGTTTTTCCGCCAAAACTGCAAAATCTAGTTTTTCCGCATAAAACTGCAAAATCGAATTTCCCACCAAAACCGCAAAATTGAGTTTTGATTTTATCTATGAAATTATGATATTTATGTATGAAATTATGTATGGAGTTATGTATGATGTTATAATTTTATGAATTTATATATGAAATTATGCTATTAATGTGGTATTTTAAACTTATATATTGTTGTACTTGTGAATTTATGAATGAATTTTAATCTTATGAACTTGTATTTGTATTTATAGGTTAATATATTGAAATTCAAAATTTTCATAAATGATTATTAATGAGTCCTATAGCAGCCTATATAAATACGAGTGTTGATAGATATAGTCGTTAATGGACATGATTTTAAATGGATATGGTCACTCTTTGACTACAAACTGTAAATGGACAAACGGATATGAGATAACTGACATGGGTTTTCCCATTTGACACCTCTATTTGATTACTATGATGTTCTTGCAGGAAATGCCACGCAAAGGAAGAGACTCTTATTAGCTCTTGACCAAACCATGAATGGTGGCACAAGGCTGCGCTAATCTGTTTGATTAATTTATTTTAATTTATATTCATTGATAAATGTTTTGATGGTCCATGGGGAAAAATTGAACACATGTGATGTTGATTTAGTTGGTTTAGATGGTTTGGATGGTTCGCCCTGATTTCACTTCTTAGTTCACTCGTGTCTATGTTAAATTTTGATACGCACTTTAAAAACTGCAATATCTTTTGTTGACAAATTTATTAATCTGTTTATTTGTTTATTAATATGTTTGGGCATGCATTCGGTTATAAGTTCGGTTTTAAATTGCTTTTTTGGTTGGTAATATTATGGTATTAGGATAATATCAGCGCCTTGCATGGAAAGAAATTTTTATTTTTATAATATTTCAGAGAATAAAATAATAGTTAGGCTTTATTTGGATCAGGGGTGTTCAATCTGGATATCTGGTTGGTTTCGGTTCGATTCAGTTTTTCTGGTATTTTGGTTAGTAAAATATAACTACTATTCTAAATCCATATATACTTCAATTTGATTTGGTTTATATACCGTCAGATTTGAGTTTATTCGGTTTTATACCAAAAAACATAATTATTTAGTTTGAGATCATATTATATATTATACGAATTTTATAGTTATGTTGACAAAAAATCATTTATTAAAAATATTATATATTTATATAAAAGAATACAAAAAATGCTTCTATCATCTAATAAAATAATCAAATCTAAAATTAATATCAAAGCTCTTAAATTTGAAAATAAAAATAAAAACAAAACAGAAGCAAGAAAGAATTTTTTTTTCTATTCCATCTTTAGTGTTCATCAAATTAATATGTTTTCGATTGAACACAACTTTGTTTGTTTAAAGATAAAAAAAAGTTGTAAAAAAATTAAACTAATTGATGTCCATCAAATTTATAATTTTTACTTCAATTAATTACTGTTAAAATAAAACAAAAATATCAAAAAGAAAGTCTAAAAAAAATAAAAAGACTCAGTTGCAGTATATTGTTACTTATTTATAGTTCAACTGATTTAATGATTGATAATCATTTTAATGATTGTAGAACCAGCATCTTATTATTTCAAAAATCGAATTACTTTGACTTTAGTATTCCACATAGTTTTGAAAGGTTTCAACTGAACGACTAAATTGATGCAACCAATTTTATTTCTTTTATTCATTAGTATTTATATTTATATATAATATTTAATTTGAATATATTTATTCAATAAAAAATCATATTAATTCTTTTTTGTGATCTTTTGATTCTCATTATAACAAATTAAATTAAGATATTGATCACAAATTTTTTTAAGTGAGATCTTCAAATTTCTAATAATTTATAGTCATTTTGAAAAATTCAAATTATAACATATAAGAAAAAATCCAAATGTTTTAATGATATAGTTAATGTGACTGTTTAATATCTTTTAATAATATAAAATTAAGCAAAAAGAACTAAGATACAAAAAATTGTTATCAAATATTTATTATTCACAATCATTAATTTTCATATATATGTTAATCATTATAGGTAAATTTCGTAGCTTTTATTTAAGGAAATGACAATATTGTTTTTTTTTATATTATTTATCATTTTGATAGTTAGCTTAATAAAAAGTGTAATATAAGTTAAGAGAAACCGACCTATTTTCTAAGAATAATATATTTTATGTATATTATATTTTATTTTATATTGTTATTCATTAAATGAAATTTCATAATCATACGGTACTATGATCATTCATATCATTTTATAACAAAATATAAAATCATTGATAACAAAAAATTTAATGTGAAAAATTTAATAAAGTTCATAATTAATAAATATTCTTCAAATTTTTAAAATTAAAATATTTATGTAATCTTATATGGTATATAGTTTAATCTACACACACACACACACACACACACACACATATATATATATATATATATATATTTGCTTTATTATTAAATGATGTTTTTTACTCATGTCGTTTTAAGATCATGTGTATCTTGTTATAATAAAAATGTTAAAACATTGATCGTTTAATTTGTAACATAATAATTTTAATAGTCTTAGTTAAAATATAACATATACGAAAAATCTAGATTTTAATTTTATAGCTAATTTGGTTGTTTAATTTATTTTAATAATATAAAATTAAACCAAAAATGATGGAGGAAACATCAATTGTTATCAAATCTTTATTATTAAAATAATTAGTTGTCATATATATATATATATATATATATATATTAATCATTTATGGTAATTCTATAGGTTTTATTTAAGGAAAGAAAATAAAATAGTAATTACATTTACCGTAACAATCATAAATGTTGATATCATAAATATCATATCATAATCAATATATTATATAGTTTGACTAATAAATGTATTTAGTTACATATAAAAATTGAATATTGGACCTACTTATTTGTTAGTTGAATGTAATTGACTACCTAATTGAATGACATCTAAGCATGATGTATTTTTTTATTTATTACAAAATTAAGGTTACAGTTTTTCAAATGTTTCTCTATTAATATATAGAAGATTCTGTTTTTTTTTGTTAAAAGAAATATAGTAATTGTCCTGGTATTTATAAATTTGATTTCTGTTTCATTTTAGATATTTTGATTTCCGATTTGGTTCAGATAACAATATAAAAATCTGATAAAATTTCGGGTTCGATTCATATCTAGTTGGTTCCTCGCTTTGGATAATCTCAACAAATTTGGGTAAACAATTGACTAAACCTAAAATCTATTTGGAATTAGATGTATGACATTCAATGTTTTTAGTCTTCTTATATATAAAAATAGTTAGGCAAACATGTGTTTTTTTCTACATGTTTATTGGCTTTTCCAAATCAACGGCTGTTGTTTAATCTTTCATATACGTGTTCGTACTTGGTAGGTAATAAAGTTTTTTTTTTTGAACAACAGTAGGTAAAATAAAGTAGTGTCTATGATTGGGTTTGAAAGCGTAATAGTTAATTTGGAATTATTAGATTTAGGGCAGTGGTTTTGAGTCCTTTTTTTCTGTCTTACCTGCTTGGTATTTTCGTATAAATTTTTAATCTTCTCGTGATGAGTAGATCGAGGTTAGTTGATTTGGCATATTAACTACCGTGGTTACAGGTTAAAAACAAATAATCGAGTTTAAGAACTTCTAGATCCCCTCAATGATAATATTATAGCAATTTATGTTAACACCTGTTACACTTCTTTGGAAGCATGATGGTTACCCTTAACTTTTGTCTAAAAGTATTTTTTAAACCATGTAAAAATAAGGTACTTAATATTTTTTCTCTTTTCTTTTGCTGTTGTAATTACTATTCAGAGTTATGGTGGGATATATGTACAGAAATTATGCAGAAACTACCAAATTACAATTTGTTTCTTGTGTTGGGGAAGCTGCATCAAGAACTGTGAAAGAGAACTGAAAAAGGGCTGTTTGCCTTACTTGCAATAAATTTCAATTAGCTCAACTACAAAAATAAATTATTTGAAAATTATTCGCTTAAATGCATATTGATTAGTAAAAAATCATTTCAGTCATCAATTTTAAAATTTGATTGAAATAAAACATGAACTTTTGGTAAACTAAGATAACATTCAACTTTTATTGGTAAGTCATTTTAAACATAATTTTCGTTGACCGTATAAAATCCTATCATAAATTAACTATAAAATAATTGACTAACAATAGGCTTAAAATGGATTTTAAAGTTGATGTCTATTTTGACAGAAATATAAATCAACACTTTTCAAAGTATTAATTACTGAAAATATATTTTTAATTACTATAACACTAGTAACAAAAGTATAAATAAGAAATAATTCAAAAAAAAAGTATAGAAGTTTTTTATTTTCTCAAAGTAAAAATTTCTATAATTTTCATTTATATTCTAAAATAATTAGTTAACATATATATAATTGATTATTTAATTATAAATGATTATGAAGACCTTTTATAATTATTTAAAATCAATTTTCTTAACTATTTATATAATCTTATTTTATTAGGTTTTATAATTTCAGTCAAAATTGTTAGTAAAAATGTTAATTTAACTTTTTATCCTCAAACGAAAGAGATGATTAAAATAAAATGGTCAACAAACATTTATGATTAAAAAGAATTTTTTTTTGCTTATAAAAAAGTTGGTACTTTATTTTAATAAATTTAAAAGTTTCTGATTTAAATGAGATTTTTTTTCGATATTGATTGGACCATAAAGCGATGTTGACACCCTTCAACTAATGCTTTTTTTTTTAAAAACAACTAGCGTCTGTCCGCACGGGTATTCTTTTCGGTTTAATAATTTTATATATTTGTTATGCAATAAAGGATTTATGTAACATTCCAAACGACAGCCCATGTATATCCGAAACATTTGTTGTGCAATACAATTAGAATGCTTTAACTCAAAAAATAGGACACGAAAGAGATATATACTCAAGAAATCTTGAATAAGAACTAATGGCAATAAAATGTTGATTGACACACGTAAAAGAATTATGTACCTAAAATATTTTAACTTCTCAGTTGATTGGCA